>JAOTIZ010000006.1:25523252-25536521 GCA_027123425.1 Erythroxylum panamense | reverse complement strand
GATACTTCGGACACCTATGGTCCGAAACCAATCACAATCAAACACATAAACCCTCCATTTCTTCCGCATGGCATAAGTACATAATTTTAAACACACAAATATTGAGGAACCAACTAGGTTACTCACCTATAACTTTCAAGCTAATGCCAGGAAGTCTCAGCCACGTCGGAAGATCGACGCTCCACTTGTTCCTCTATAACAATCAGAATACACAGACATTACTAATTGTTCAATTTACAGTAGTCAATTATGCACATGCAATGATTTAATTACGTACAATACATGTTTATGACATTCCCGTCACTAGTCCAAGATCTTCCCAATTCAATCTTTTATTCTCTAACGTCAGAAATTCTTAACTCACATAACTCAATTGACTAAGTTCGAACTCCAAAAGTTAAACTCCAAGACATGGGAACTATCTGTATTTCTGAATCAAATTCACTATTCAATTGCCATCCAAAATCGAGAACTTTCAAAATTGATTCAGAACTTTCATTCTTAAAAATCTGTAGTTCATAGTCTCTAAATTGCAATAAATCAAGAACCCAATCACTTGGACTAAAACCTCAAAACTAAGAACTAAATCATTTTCGGAACAAATGGTGTGCTTGCCGCGGCGAGATTCCTCGCCTACGCCGCAGCGTAGGCGCTAGCGCGCCCCACGGCGTGGGCCTCTCACCCTCGCCGCGGCGTGCGTCTTCGCTCGTCGAGGCATGTGAGAGGAAAATTGCTCGCCGCGGCGTGTTCATCACATGTCGCGGCGTGCAACCCCAACAACACGCCTGAAACCCAGAATTTCTCACTTCTGTCGACTTTCAATCCAATTTTCCTCTTTCAAACAATCCTAAAACAACCCAATATACTCAAAACAACTCATCCCTAACCTCAATTCCATCAAATAACCATTATGCCTCAATAACCAAAACAAAAGCAAGAAAAATCATCAATATACATCATCCGAAACCTAAACATTTTTCAATCATCAATAACTCTAATCAATCATCACTATATTCTAATTAATCCACAAATCAAACTATCTAAAGCAAGAAGGAATGAGAACTTACTTGTTTAAACCTTGAAATCCTTCAAATAAAACTTCAAACCCCTAACTCACACACCCACGGTTTCACTCAAAACACACCCAAACATCATCTTCTCCAACACAAGCTAAAGGGGTAGGTTTTAGATGGAGAAGGAAGCAATTAGCAAGAAGAAAATGGAAGGAAGTGGCAAGAAGATCCACGAAGAAGGAGAAGGAGAAGAACAAATTTTTCTCTCAAAACCAAGGAGCATCGTGGAACAAAAATTCAAAGGCTAAAGGGTTATATACAAAATGATTTTAAAGCTTAAGGGTTGTTTGGCAAATCCTTTGCCGGAAATCCACTCCAAACCGCCTAAATCCAATTTCTTATTCTAAATTCTCCCAAATTCAATGGCTCTAAACCCTAATTCTAAAAATCAAAATTCTAATTCTCTCGTGCCATTGGTCAGTCAATTTCGGAATCAGAAATCTAATTCATCGATCATTAAGTCATTTTTTCGGTCCAGACTTATCACTCCGAAAATTTCAGAAAAATTCCTAAAAATCCTCAAAATTATAAAACACACGATCATACTCTCCAATTTCATAATTCAAACTCCTAGATCGCATTTCTCACTCCAATTCACATTTCAAAGCTCAATCTATCCAATTACCACAAAATTCTAATTTACACAATCATACCGGGAATATGTCATACATGTATGTACTCTCATATGCTAGTGCAATAATACCAATTATCAAAATATATAGAGGCTAAATTAATGCATGATCATGCCAAATTATGAATGCACAACCACTGTACCCATCTCATCGGTGACGGGATGTTACATAAGTTTTTAGAGATTTTAGGGATTTCATTCATGTCATCCTTGATTTTAGCTTTTTCTTTAGTTTTGACTTTTTTCTATGAATGCGAGCTAAATTCTTTTTTGTATCTAGATGAGATGAACCTTGTAATGATTTTATTTTAATTTTATTCTTTTTTTAGTTTCATTAAAATTCAATTATGTGTTCTTAATTATCCTTGAATTAATGTTGCCAGTAAGTTGATTCATGTATGATTCATACTATTTAGATTAAGAAAACCAATGTAGGAATAGATCTAAGATAATTAAAAGAAGTTGCATGCAAACCTTAAAATAGGTTGACATAAATCTTTTAAATTAGGGTCAAACTTAATAGTAAAATTTATAAATTGATTAATGTAATTTTAGGGGTTTTAATTAGAAAGATATTTCAATTAATTAACCTATAATTAGGCATTAATAGTTTAAGAAAGATATTAGCATAATTGAAGAATTTTCACGATCCAATAAACATTTGATTAAATTAATTAGTATAATCATTATTGCATGAGAAGTCCTAGAAGGGACTTGAATTACAAGTTATGATGTTTTATTAGTTGACTTTTCATTCTTTTGCATTCTAGTTTACTTGATTGTGTTAACTTGACCTTAGTTTATCAATTTTTTAATTTAAATGTAGTTTATTAATATCACCTCATAGTCTTTATGGGGTTGACCCGCTGTAGCAATACTATGTGTTTGCAATTAAAACATAAAATCACATCCTAAGTTTTTGGTGTTATTTTCAGGGACTATGATATTAGGAAAACTTAGCTCATCTGAATCTATCCATTAATTTCTTTGTCCTTTATTTCCTTTATTTTGTTTATGTTAGTTTAAAATTATTAATCTTTCTTTATCCTATTATTATTTTAGGAGTGTGATTTGTTTATGACCAAAAGCAATCCATTGGAACTTGTTGAGGGAACTTAGAAATTGAAAGAACAACCTTTCAAAGAAGAGATGATGGGTCATACATCATTCCACCTGCTTGTTACAACATATCAAAAAAAAGAGAAGCAAACATTTTTTTAATTTCTTAAATCAGTCAAGTTTTCAGATGTGTATCCATCTAATATCGCCTATTGTGTGAAGGTTAAAAAGGAAAAAGTATTGGGTTGATAAGCCGTGATTATTATGAACTTCTAAAATGATTACTTCCTGCTGGAATACGTGGACATTTATCAAAGGACGTGTCCATAACTTTGGGACAATTGGGTGAGTTTTGTAAGCAATTATGTTGCAAAACACTCAAAGTTAAAGAGCTTGACAAAATGCAAAAATACATAACTTTGATTCTATATAAGCTTGAACTAGTATTATTCCCTAACCTAATTTTTCAATGATATGGTGCATTTGGCAATTCACTTACCATACGAGGAAAAACTTTAAGGACCAGTTCAATTTTGATAGATGTACCCCATTAAAAGGTGATTACTTTTAACTTATACTTTTTTTTCTAAAGTTATTAGTTAGTAACAATTGTTAATATACCATGGTGTTTGTTAGTTTTTATGCTCTCTTAAGCGTTATGTACATAATAGAGCTCGACCTTAAGGGTCTATTGCAAAGGCTTGACATTTTGTTCAATGTACTTAAATGATGTGGAGACAATATTTAATACACAACAACGTAACATTGATTTTGATCAAGATGGTGGCTTGTCAGTTTTCTCTTAGAAAGTAAGGCCACTTAATGTCAAAAGATATGTGAAGTTAACTAAATACGAACTCCAAATTGGCCATTAGTATATTTTGAAAAATTACGAGGAAGTCGATATATTTATGGAGTATGTATATTAACTTTGATTTAAATTTTCATAGTTAAATTTTGTGGTTGAAGCTATATTGCTTGATCTCAATCTATTTCTTTAAATAGAGAGCACAAAGATTTGATTTGAAGCAAAGAGATTGTTACCGTTGAAGAAAGACATAAGATTAAGTTCACATCATGGTTTAGGACTCAAGTAAGTTTTTGTCTTATATTATGAACTTATGACAATTTGTAGTCAAATTAACTTCTAATTATATTTTGTCCTACAGATGATACGGTTACATAATTGTAACATACAAAAGGCAACAATAGCATTATATGCTTTGGCATGTGGGCCTCATATGTGTGGCAAAAAATATACATGTTGTATTGTTAATGGTGTTAGATTTTAAATATAAGATCGAGACAGTTGATTTAAAAGCCAAAATTGTGGGTTTATTGTTGAGGGATGTCACGATGTCGAATTTATTGACTTCTATAGTATTGCCACTAGAAATAATATAGTTGTATTACATCAAGGATAAAAAAAGGTTGTTTTATTTAAGTGAAAATGATTTAATCTTGGTGACGTAAAAGTAAATGACAATACTGTTAGTATTAATGTAAGTAAGACATGATATAATAATGACCCTTTTGACCTTATAAGTCAAGTGAAGTAAGTTTTCTATCATAACGATATTATATTAGGCAGCAATTGGAAGATTGTTCAAAAGTTTCACCATTGAAATCTTTTCAATTTTTGTGAAAAGGATAATGGTCTAATGAGTGAAGATGGTGATGAAGTATATCAAGAGATTGAATTGGAGCTGAATAATGAAGTCATTCAAATAGAAGATGTAGATATATCATCACTCCATAAGAGAGATGTTGATCCCAATATAGTACAAGTGGATGAAGTACAAGCCAATTTTGTCGTAGAAAGAGATGAAGATTATATTAAGGATGAACTATATGACAATGGTGATACTTTGTCCAAATATATTACTGATGAAGACTCAAATCATATTGTAATTACAGATGATGATTTTCAAGATCTTGATCATGATAATTGAAGGTAATAAAAGTGTTTTTTATATTGTTTGAAATATATGGTTGATGTTTGTACAAAAATAATGCGCATAATTAATATTTCACTTATGTTAAAGCGTATTGTTGATGTTTGACTTATGTTAATGTAGAATGTTGATGTTTGAGTTATAGTTATGCGTACTATTAGTATTTGAGTTATGTTAATGTGGAATGTTGTGGTTTGAGTTATATTAATATGGAATGTTGATGTTTAAGTTATAGTTATGCGTATTGTTGTAAATATGAGGAATACAGAATGTTGTTGTTTGAGTTATGTTAAGGCAAAATGTTGTTGTTTGAGTTATTTTAATGCGAATTTTTTATAATTGAGTTATGGTTATATGTATTGTTAATGTTTGAGTTATGTTAATGAGGAATGTTGATATTTGGGTTATGTTTATGCGTATTATTGATATTTGAGTTACATTAATGCGGAATGTTACTGTTTGATTTATATTTATGTGGAATGTTGATGTTTGATTTATGTTTATGTATAGTGTTCATATTTGAGTTATAGATATCCAATATAATAGAACTGATAGAAGCAAAGGAAAAAAGGTGGCAAGTATCGAAGTTGTCCCTAGTCAATAACAGCCACATCAATTAAACCCTAGCCAACAACAACAATCGGCTTTATCCACCAATAAAGCTAGTATGTAATAACCTCCATATGTCACGACTACTACTAAAGGATCTACAAGTGTGTTAATATTTCACACCTATAATTATACTTATGCTCAAATATATATTTACATGTTTAATGCATATTTTCTTATCATTATTCATTTGTTGTCAAGTTTTAATATCAATGTCAGAAAAAGAGGTAGAGGCATAACTAAAGGTTGTAAGACGCAACAAATGAATGTTGTAAGCTGCAACAAATGAATGTTGTAATAAACAACAAGTTGTCCATATATATTGATACCTTGCAAGGTCATCCTGATGACAAGATTCAATCGGCAAAAGTATCTAATGAGTTAGGAGTAATTGCCAGAACTTAATTGCTTTGCCTTAAGCATGCCAAGTAGTTGAAAAAAGAAAACTTGTTAGAGAATGCTTCGAATAACATTTTGATAAATTTTTAATTTATTTAATTATATACAATATTGTTTTACTTTTTTAAAGATTAATTTTACTTTTGCTTGTTATTCACAAATGAAGCTAAATATCGTCGATATCGACAAACCAGAGGTTTCAAACTGTGTCACTTAACTTTTGAAACAAAAGACCAAGGATCATCGATATTGACTACATAAATATTACAAATCTTTTCCTTTAGATGAGGAGACAAGGAGACATGTTCTGAAATAGATGTCTCCAAAAAATTGGAACAATTTATGTGATTATTGAACCTCTCCTAAAGTTCAGGTTTGTTCTCTTTCCCTTCACATTGCTTCCATTAATCTTGTTAGACGATTTAATGATTATTTTTTTCTTTATTTAGGAAATGCGAAAATTCCTCATAACCAAAGCTTCAAATCATTTGTTGTCGTACGAAATGAATATGTAAGTTTTTTGTTTACAAGTTATAATTATATCAGTACATACAATATTATTTATTGTGCTCTAAATTTTTTCATAAAATAGAGTTAGAAGGAACTATACGGAGAAGAGTGTGATAAGATCATACTCTACAAATTGACACACTATAAGAAAGATAAAGGTTGGATGTCTAAAGAAGCATAAAATAATTATATAAGTATAAAAATTTCTTTAAATTTTAAGTTTATTTATTTCCATATAGTACTAACTAATAATATTTAAATCGAATATTGATTTTGGTTTTTACACTTTAGAATATGAAGCAGAAGTTGATGCAAATATCAATGTCTAATGGAAATGAGCCCAATATAGATGACATTTGCAACAAGGTGCTTGGTACAAGATCTGGCTACATCAAAAGTCTTAGGTTTAGGCCTAAGCCAACAATTTCATCCTTATCAACACCTACATATGTTTAGCGTCTTCAAGAACCTACATATGTTTAGCGTCTTCAAGAACTGAACCAGTTGCTTAAGGCTAAATTAGAATGTAATGACAAAACTTACAACATAATTAAAAAAAATGTTAGTCAACCCTGTAAAGATGGTCAAAAAATCACTTGACCGAATTATGTAAGTAGTGATGATGAAAATGATTCTTAGTCATTAAACTACTTTTTGTATTTTTTATTTTATACATAAGTATTTTTTAACGATTGTAATTAACATTTAATGATATTTAATTATTTATATACAATGCTTCTAATTTTTAATTATTTCTTATTATATATTTTTGTATAATAAATTATAAAACAAAAAATCTAAAAATTATATATAATAACTTAGATTTAAAAATTCACCAATAATTATAATTAACATGATAAAATATTTAGTAACAATTTATATCAAAAATTTCAAAACATAGCTAACAAGATTCCTTAATGTTTTAATAAACATAGCTAAAATTATTTAACTACGTTTCTAAAATCGTTGCCAATAAAATTTCGTTATGTTTCAGAAAATGTAGCAAAATAAATTATTTTCAATATCTTCAAAAAAAACTTTTGGTTATGCTTCCCTTTCGTCGCCAAAAATTATTAGCTACGCTACCAAAAATGTTGCTAAAAATTTTTATCTACGTTTTCCTAAATGTAGCTAATAATTTTTAGATACGAAAACATAATATAGCAAAAATTTATTGGTGACGATTTGGTTAAAACGTCGCCTATATTTTTTTACCTATGGGGATTCGGCAATGATTTTGCCGATGATTATAAATCATTGCTAATTATTATTTGCGATAATTTTTGAATGTTCAGCGATGAATTTTATCGCTTTTGTTGTAATGTTCGTATATCGGTATCGTGATGTGTAATAAATTTCAAACACCATCTTCTTTGTTTTGCAATGCATATCTTAAAACATAATTTTATCTAGAATTACTGAACTCAAGTGCAATTATAACAATATTACTCAATCCATAATCACGTCCTTAATTAAGTTAATCAAAAAGTAGCAAAAACTTAATACTATAATTGTTCTTCAATCAATCTTCAATGTTGAATATTATTAATTTTTAAAACCAGAGCTCCTATACTACATATAATCTTTAAGTACGTAAATACCTAGTCATGTAAACTATTAAATCTTTAGTTCTTCAGATTTTAGAATCTAACAACTTTCACTAAAGTAAACAACATATCTTTATCCACGATGAAGATAGATAAATTATGTTTAAATTTTAATTAAGTAAATTTTTGATAAAAAATGGATTTTGATTGTCTAGCTTTCTTCTTTCATATAGTTTTTTAAATGGAACAAAATTGAATCTTTAATAGGTAAAGAGAGAGGTGTTTGTTAAACTCAACTAACACATTTTAACTATTTTCTAACAAACACCTTTTAACTATTTTCTTTTATTTTATGCTCCATTAACATAAACATAAACATAAAAATTACTGTTTATTTAACAATGATCTCTTTTCAAGTGACAAATAGGATTTAAATACTTAGATAATTAACATAAAAATATGGGCCACTTAATAAAATTATCTAATATGAGCTACTTACATTTTTTGGTAATTTAGAATTCAATTAATAGAAAAAAAAATGACAGAAAGCTACAGCTCCAACAATTGCTCATGTCGTTTCTCATAGGCCAAGCATAAATTAAAATGAAGGAAAACCCCAACTTTACATTTAAAGGTTCCAAGAAGTTTAAAGGGTTATACTCATTGTGGTCATAGGCTATTTTATAGGTACCTTTTTCCTTATCCTCCTGTAGATATACTGAAATATGTTGGAGGAGCTGGAGGGGAAGTTCTTGAAACTTGTGCTATTTCTTTCCATTTATATATAGTAGAGAAAGCAATTGTACATGAAGTTGAAGAAAGTAACATGCAATTGCTAGTTACTTTTTGGTGACGCTAAGTAACCATATCAAAGTGTTGTCCTATTGGCGATTTAGATGAAAGAGGCTGCATCATTGGAGCGACATTTTCCAAATGGAGTAGACATATCAGTAGTGGAAGAAAAGATGGGTTTGGCATTCTATCGTTTTCGAGTAGAGGATATAATATATTAAAGGCAGGTTCAGGAAGAAAAGTTTGCTTCTGAATTTAAGCTTTTATTTCACAGCAAGCCAAAGAATAGAGTCGAATTTTGAGACGTAATATGGTAAGTTATGTTAAGCAACCGAATCGCTTGGAGGTAGGAGGTAATTAATTAATTATATTATTACATAATAAAATAAAATTTTAGTAAAAATTTATTTTAAACTGATTAGTATATTATTAAGTTTTAATCAAATATCATTAATTATTAATAAAATAAATTAACATTATATATTAAATTTTATTTATACTTCTTAATATAAATAACGGAATAATTACAAAAAAATCTCAAACTTTGCTCAATGTTACAATTATAGCCCGAATTTTAAAAAGTAACAACAAAATTCTTAAACTTTCAATTTTTAATTCTAGCCTGAACTTCAAGAAGTGATAGTAAAATACTCAAATTGTTAATTTTTTTTCAATTCTAACTCGACGTTAGTGTCTTAGTTAAGTTTGCTAACCTAAATCAAATTATGCAGTCTCGACGACCTTACGCTTTGATTTCATATTTTTCCCTTCGTTTTCAATTTATTCTCTTGACACCCTCACCCTTCCATATTCAATATCATTAGTTATTATCTCAACCATGCAAGTAATTCTATGAGAACTTAGTATTTGTTCTCTAACAAGCACCCACATGTTTCTTTAAGTATTTCGATACTTTAGTCTATACGATCGATTACCTCCTTCATAAAGAAAAATATAACGTATGTTAGTTTTTTTACGTTCTATTAATGTTCAATTTTAATATAACAATAACTAAGAACAATTTAAGGATAATATATAAATGTAATATGAATTTTATTATTATATTCTCATCATAATTTTATTTACGATGTATAATTATCCATAGATTTTATTATATACATCTAAGTATGTAAAAGATAAATAATATCTTTAAACTATTTTGTCACTAAATTACAACTAATTGTAGGGTATAACTAACATTTTCGTAGCTTTTAACTAGTACGTAATTGTTGAAATGTGATTTTTTAATTTACGGAAGAATTCAATAATTGTTAAAGATTTATCGTATTCTTATTCTTTTGGTGTCAAAATCTACTCAAGTTTTTTCTTTTAGTTTCAAATTGTTCCTGTAGATTTAGTCCAAAATCAAAACCTTACGGAGTTTTGAAAAGTCTGCCCATTGCCAAACTCATTATTATATTCATAGCAACTAAACAAAGTCAAGAAATTAAAGCTATATAAGTGTTTAGAAGTCAACTAGTTGTCTATTTGTTAGAAACTTAAAAATACCCGAAGAAAACTAAATGCGGGTTAGGCGAATAATCTACCCTACGGCAATTCATTTAATTGGGCTATGACGATTTGCCAATGCTATTAAAGTTGAAGATCGTGATATACCGACAGGAAAATGATATAAAAATTAGTAGTTCCCTTCTAGATGAAAGATGCCAAATAATATTAGTTGGCATCGGTTGAGCAACAATTTAAATTTTAAAAAGAAGGAGGACTTAAATTAAAAAGAAAACTTATCAAAACTTTCTTCTTAGCCCCCTCCACTCTCATCTAAAACACAGCTGAAGTAGATTGGTCTTCCACCTAAAACACAGCTGAAGGATTATTAAAAGCGTATGAAACAAAAATAAATTTCTCATCTAAGAAAGGATGTGAAATTTTCCAAAAAGAAAAAAATGACTTAAATTCGGGAAGGGTAAATTTTGTGCTTTGTTAATATCAATTTTGCTACTAATCTTTTATCTTTGTGATTCAAAGAAAGAAAAAACAAATTATTAAAGTATAGAAATTAATTAAGTCAAAAGATATGTTATATAACTTATGAAACTAAAAAGGAATATTTAAAACTTTTTATTGTGTAAATTCAATATAATCAAATCTTTTATATCCTTAACTTGGTCATTTTAATGCTTGAGATATTTTTAATACATAAATATTTGATATTCAATTTTAATGCATGTGATTTTGCTTTGATTTTCAAAGAGAAACATCTTGATTTTTAAAATAAATTTTAGAGAACCTCAAAAGTGAGTCAAGGCAAAAAAAATTTATCAAAATGAGATGTTTTGACGTTTTTTTAAATACTTTAATTATAGAAATTTGAAATTTCAAAGTGCTTTAAGAATGTTGACGCTTATTAGAGTTTGGCTAGCTTAAGGGTTTGGATAGGATACGCACGCAAAGTGTTAAATGGTTATAAAATAGATGGTTCATAACTAGCTGGACAAGCAACTGGCCGATGGGCTAACTGAAAAATTATTAACTGCCGGCAGGTTTTAAAAGTTACTAACAAAAGACTTTCTATCAGATTAGGGATTCGGCTATTTGATACTCTAGTCGAAAGATGTTCAGGTTGTCGATTTTATCTAGAAGCAATTTGGATTATATGAAACCTTATAGACTATGAATACATTATATTCTAGGTTTTGATAATCTTAATAGCAATTTGTTGCCACAACATATATTTGAGAGAGTTTTCAAGCATTTTACAAGCAAATACACTCTTTGTAAATTGATTACGAACCCTACGTATTAAACTGAACAAGCAAGGCATATTAAAGTTGTAAAGCCTAATTAAGTGATTGTTTCTAGCGATTGTAGGATTTAAGAAGGTTTTTAGTTTCTTGATTATATATTTACAAAAAAAACTCCTCTTTACCCAAGACAAACAGTGAAACAGAGACTTTAAGAAGGTTCTTCTTGAGATAGTTAAGATTAGAGTTTATTGGAATCTCAAGTGATTCCAGAATAAAGGATATAGGCATATTTTCTTTTTCAACCATTTCTAAATCAGGTTGCAATTCTTCTCTATTCCCTTTACATTACTATATTTGTGTGACTGTATTTTAACTATATTGTCATTTTATACTATTACTCTATTAGAACTTAATCAAATTACATTGTAAGTGGCAAAAAGTCTTAAAATCATAAACATGCAATTCACTTCCCCTTCTCTTATATGCCATAAAAGATTAATAAGTAGTATTATAATGTGTCTCCTATATTAAAGTTTCAAATAAATTTTTTAAGCAATGATCATCCTTGACATGCCTTAGATGCATTAACATCTTCATATATCTAAAAGATTCAATATGTTAGTAGAGATCCATTATTTGATGGGAATGACTATTTATCTTTTAAAAATAAAGTTTTTTAATAGCAAAAAGCATTAACATGTGAGAGATTATCTTAGATAGCCCATTTAATCCCCTCAAGACCTCAAATGATAATAAAGTTCCTAAACCAAAGCAAGAATAGGATCCTCAAGAAAAAGAAACTCATTTAATTGAATAAAAAGATTATTGACATTTTATTTTTTTCATTAGGAAGAAATGAATTAAATAGGATATTTATATATGAGACAACACATAAAATTTGACACATATTAGAATTCACACGTGGTAGAATTAACTAAGTGAAGAAGAGAAAAACTAGCATCCTTATACGTCTACATGAATTGTTTCAAATGAAGCATGATGACAGCATTACCAAGACTATGTACTAGATTATTAATACTAAAAATACTCTTATAGGCCTAGGCAAATCATATACCAATATTAAGATGGTGAGAAATTTGCTTAGGTCTCTTCCAAAGACTTAGGAAGCTAAGGCCATGTTTGGTCGGGGTTATTAATAGAATAGAATGTAATGTAATATTATTCCATCGTTTGAAAGAAGGGTTTATAATGGAATGGAATGAAATGAGATGGAAGATGAGGGTTTCATATTACATCTCATTTCATCCTAAACAATAAAAATAAAAAACCTCCAATTTGGGAGTTTTAAGATGGAATATAAAATGATAAACAACTTTACACTATATTACATTATAAACTCTTCATTTAAACAACATTTTACTATATTATATTAAGAACCCGTCCATCCCTCCCAAACAGCATTTTTTAAATATTACATTCATTTGCGTTCCATTCTATCATAAATTATTCTATTACATTTTATTAAAAACCTTACATCCAACCAAACATAGCCTAAGGTGATATCCATCTACGAAGCTAAGGACTTGAATATGCTACCAATAGAGAAACTCCTTAAATCTCTTCATAGCTATGAAATAAGGCCCAATAAAACACAACAAGAAGATATAGATCCTAAAAAGATCTTAACATTCAATGCTTTAAAGGAGGAGTCAAGTGAAGAGCAAAAGACATCTTTGAATGGAAGTAATAAGGAAGATATGTCTCTTATCTCTAAAGGGTTCAAAAAAAATTAAAAAGAAAGAAGTTCTCTAAAAGAAAGGACTTTAAGGAGGATAAGGTAGATGTTAAACCTATCACTCAGAAAATTTCAGAAAATTTCCTAAAATTCCTCAAAATTATAAAACACACGATCATACTCTCCAATTTTATAATTCAAACTCCTATATCACATTTCTCACTCCAATTCACATTTCAAAGCTCAATCTATCCAATTACCACAAAATTCTAATTTACACAATCATACCG
>JAOTIZ010000006.1:25504024-25520534 GCA_027123425.1 Erythroxylum panamense | reverse complement strand
CAAACTCACCCAAAATTGCATCTAATTTTTCAGGACTGATAGATTAGACCCCTAGCTCCGGAGATAGTCTTTTCCTGTCGTGCGAGCGTGCTGGCAAGAGAAGCAATGGCACACAGGTCGGTCAGCTGGGATGGATTTTGTGGATGACTTAGTATAGACGTTTGTATCAGTTTCTTTTTTGTGTTTTATTTAGGGGACTGATAGACTTGTCTATTCTGCTATTGGATGATTGTATCAGGATTGATATTTTGGTTTTTAAAATTTTAGTGATTTCTGATATTGTGGTTTATTTATTGCGATGCCATGTGAATTTTAGTGGGTTGCTCGGTAGTGCACCTTTATCGTGGGTTACGTGTCGGAGCGACTTACGGGCGTCCCGATGTGTACCCTACGGTGAGGGGGCGCTAGATTTAATGACTATTTGAAACCTTCTAGGTTATAAATACATATTTTGGTTGTTGATAATCTTAATGAAATTTTGGTGTTATAAAAATGATGATTAAGAGAGTTTCAAGCATTACAAACACCATACAATTATTATGAATTAATTATGAGTCCTAGAACATTAAAGTGAGAATGTAAGATTTATTTAAGTTGTAAAGTTTAATTGGAAGATTGTTTATAGTGTTTGTAGGATTCCAAAAGATTTTTGGTTACTCTTCACCATCAAGTGTAATTATAAAAAAGTTTCTCTTTACCCATAACAAATAAAGAGACTCATAAGATTATTCCTCTTCACCTAATTGAAAGAAAAGCTTAGTAAAATCTCAAGTGAGTCTTATAGAGTAGACTTAGATAAGGTCTATTTGAACATCTTTTCCTACTCTCTTAATATTATATTGTATTTGTGTCATTGCATTCTAGCTACATTATTATTTTATATTATCATCATATTATAATTTGATCGAATTGTATTTTGAGTAACAAATTTTATTAAAATCTCAAACACTAGGGTTATCTTCTCTCCTAAATGTTAATAAGGACTAACAAGGATCATACACAATTTTTCATACCAAATATTGTCTTTTTGCATATCTTTGATAAAGTTAATGTTTATAAATTAAAGTGATTATTCTCAAGTGAAATGTGATTCTATATCATTTGAGATTAAACAAAAAGGCATGAGAAGGTATAACTTATCCTTTGTTATACTTAGTATACTCTTAGGAAAAAATGAATTTCATTTATAGTAGAAAGCTCTTCGAAATTTTTTTTGAGATCTTTTAATTTAAGGGTTTGAGTTAAATAATGAGCATGTTTTCTTATACTTTTTTCTTAATTATAGGCTTGTTATACGTGGAGATGAAAATGTGTGAACTTAACAATATTAGTTAAGTTGTGAACAATTTATTTATTAAATAATTTGTTTAAAATACGTAATTAATGAATTAGTATATAATTTTTAAAAATAATTTATTTGGAAGTAATATTGTGAGTTTCAATATTAATTTTCATTTGAAATGCAATTGTAAAAGAGTTCATCTCGAAGGAACACTAGGCATGTCAATAAGTTGGGTGACCTGTGGGTCGACCAGTGGCCCATCTTACCCACAAGCTAATCAGCCAGACTCATTCTTACTCTTTTTTTAAATTACAAAACAATATCATTTTTTACAAAATAATGTCATTTTTGATGCTCAGGTTGGACTTCAGACCGGGCCAAATTGTCCCGTGCTTAGTGTTGTGCTCGGCCTGTGGCTCGGTTTGACCCATAGGCCAACCAGGTCAAATTAATTTGGCCCATAACTCACCTGTAATTAGGATCAAAATCGGTCCAAGCTAAATAGGGTGAGTTAAAATTGAGACAAGATCTTCTGTCCAATTTTATGGTGTCTTATTGTGTCCAGTGAATCTCAGTCATTTATTTCTGCGGGACCCGCATTTATTTATGTGGAATTCACGCAAGACCCACATAAATAAATGGCTGAGATTTACTGGACACAATAAAACACCATAAAACTGAACAGAATATCTGAACTCGTTAAAATTGACATCCCTGCGAAATACATCACGGTAGGGGTTTTTGAGCGAGGTCCAGAGTTCCAAACGCGGAGTGTCCACAATAAACATGCCCTTTGCTTACAGGTATAGTCTTGACGTATTATTGCATAAATGACAGTCTTACCATTTCAGTATTGACTATAAACCGTCTGAGCCGACTTGCGGGGGAATCCACTAATAATCTATTACTTTTTGTCGTTATTAAAGAAGTAATATTCAAATTGGCGGGGCGGATCACTTATTGATATCGTTGCCATTTCCATTTGGCTGACTGGGAAAGAAAAGAGAAAGAATATATGCTTATGCCAATAAATACTTGGGACCCGAAAACTACATTCAAATTGGTTCTCTGTTAGCTGTGGAGAAAACTGGGCAGACGGCAATGACCAATTCGTCGTCCCACGACGTGAGTGTTGATTACCACAAACCATGGAGTTCCGCCTGTAGTCATGTTGCCCGGGGACCAAGATTTGCGATCTCTGTCTTCTTTGTAGGAGCTGTGATTTCTTGCTTTTTCTTATTCAAGTCCGACTACCCTTTTCGGTATCTACCTGGTAATTCCCGGGTGAGTTACACAGACATCAATCTTATTTTGTTTTAAAGCATGTAATTTCTATTTGATCTGTTTCATGCGGGTATGGCTTGATATCTTCTCTTCTTTAGGTGCCTAGAAATTGTCATTATCAAAAGTTTCTTTATATGCTTCTTCTCTTCGTAAAAGCTATCTCTCTATGAATCAAGTTTACCAGTCTTGTTTAGAAGGTGAATTACCAGATTAAACGAAACGGAAAACTTTCATGATCATTGCTTCAGTCAAATAATGGTCAAAAGATTGTTTAATCTAAACTAATAACTTTTTAGTGGTCAGCGGAGCCTGGATTTGTATGAGCCGGCAGGTGGTGTTTTCTAGGCAGGGTTCGGCCTGAGATTGGAACAAGAAATAATAATAGATAAAACGTGCACCCTTGAAATTCCCATCACTGATCCTTCCTTGTATAATACAAGTAGAATAACACCTTTCTAGGGACTGTCACCAACGTGGATGTCCAAAAGATCCCATTTATTATGTAAGGAAACTTCTGTGCCCTCTCTTTTGTGCTTGTATACGAATAGTTGATCATGACCACAAAACTTAAGCAATTACGTTCCCTTTCTTCAATATCGAAATAGCCACATAAAGTGCTGTAAGCTGACGTCCGGTACCACTTCCAAACCATCTTACTACACCAGAGTTTGTCATTAACCGGCTAACCAAGTTAGATATGGATGTAGACTTTTGTGATCTGGTTTATCTGTAGGAGAGAGTGATGTAACCCTGACTTGTCTCATGTTACATGTTTCTACTAATTTTACATACAATTTGTTTCTGACATTGGCTTGACGTTGGTTCTAAAAAATAATTTTATCAAATTCAATTCATTAGAATATGACAGTATGTAATATGCGTTTACATACATATTAAAGAAATAATTTTATCAAGTCTAAAGAATAATATTGGCTTGACGTTTGTTAAAGAATAACCACGTTTATTGATTTGACCGGGGTGAATCAGTCAGATTGGATTCCAACGAGAAACTGCATGCTGCCTTTGCTCGACTTTTCTTTTTAAATTGATAAGGCTAAGTCTGACCCTATGTTTTGAAAACTGGATTGGACCGGTCGGTCTGACCGATTCAATTAGTGACCGATCGGCTATCCGGTCCGGTTCACCTTTTAAAATCAGTTCTTAATTAAATCAGTAAGAATCGGTCAATTGATCGGTCAGATCGGTCAAACCGGACCGGTCTGACCACTGGTTCAATAAAAATTTTATTTTTTGTTTGTTTGTTTTTTTGGTATATTTTTTGTATTTTTTAAATATTATTAATATTATATATAATTAAATATAATTATTACATAATTATGATCTGAGTTTCAAAACATTGAAATCAGCGTAAGGACTAGAATGAGCGTAAGGACTAAGGATGGAGTCCCACAACGCTCTAGAACAAACTAAGCCAATTATTAAACGTCACCCTCCTCTTGCCCTGTGAGTCTATTAATCTCTAGTGCTTTTAAGTCGTCCTTTTCTTCATTGGTCGTCGCTGTTTTCCAATAACAACCACAACATTGTTGTACACGTCACGACTCTCTTAATCCCAAAAATAGCTGTCAGGTCCCTTTGAAGAGTATTAATTACTCGGAAATAATCCACATAGCAGTTTGAAAAGGTGTTAAACCAATAGTGAATATAAAACGTTGCCACTTAAAATTCTTTATTAGTCTATTCAATGGACATATGATATGATGGTAAGGTGCTTCTAAATAATTTTTCAAATAACAGGAGGCTGTATTAGTTTTAAAAAAAATACAACGAGTTAAAGAAAGATTAAGGGGTGGGTAATGAACGATTCTATCAAAATTATAAATCAATCTACATAAGTAAGGCTTATTTTTTCTAAATAAAATTAGTTTATTCTGAATGCTTTGTATTGGTTTATTATTTATTGTAAGTAAATATTGCATCTTTTCAATGTTATAATAAAATAATACTCTAATAGATGAGCTATGTATATAAAAGTAGATTTTTGTCATATTTCTATAATCCTTTTAAAATATTTATAAAGAATAAAAATTTTCAAACTATGTGGATAATTTAAAAGGAGTACGGTTTTTTATATTTGGCATAAAAATCTATCGATTTTATTTATCAATAGACATAAAATTTTATAATAATAATATTTTGTATCAAAAAATTTGTATTGGTAGAAAAAGAAATCAAAACAAAAGGTTTAAGATATAAGGTTAAATACTTTGTACCACACCAAATACAATCATTCTAATTGATTTTATTTTTCAAAACAATAATATGATCATAATATTAGAAAGCATATAATTTAAACCTCAATATTTTGAGGTGAGAAATGAAAAAATATCAAAAATAAAAAAAGTTTAGGAAATAAGTATATTATGCATAAATTTCTCTAATTTTATTAAATTAAAACAAAACTAAACAAAAATTAATAGAAGAAAAAGAGAGAAATTAAGTGAATTATTTAAAAGATACTATTCTCTTGACCAATAGTATCCATAATATTAGAATTACTTTTAGGAAAAGCAAATTATTTGAAAAAATTAAATAATATTTAGAATCAAAATAAAGTGAACTTGATTATATGTGCTTTGTTTGAGTAAGATTAAAATTAGAAATCAGATAAAATATTTAGTTTTTAAAATTTTTTAATTCAAACTATTATTTATTTTAAAATACTATTAATTTGGTTGGGTGATTTGTGCTCGCCCTTAATATAAGGGTTCAACAAAAGTAACCCAAACAAAAATTATCTCTTGAACCAATTTCATCTACATAAACGTGCAACCTCTGATTTTATGTAGCAAAGATAGTCCATTTTATGAACAAACTCGACTTTGTGATTTCAGAGTTACACCTATGAAGGTTTGGATGCAATATTGGCAAATGCGTCAATGGATGATAAAACCGTCATCTTAACTACCTCAAATCAAGCATGGTCACGACCAGGATCTATAGTGGACCTGTTCTTGGAGAGCTATAGAATTGGAAACCAGACAAACAGACTTTTGAATCATTTGGTCATCATATCCATGGACCAAGAGGCACACAACCGTTGCTTAAGCATAGATATAGATTTCCATTGTTACTTGCTCAAAACCCAAGGGTTTAATTTTTCAACTGAGGCCTTTTTTATGACTTCCGAATACTTGGAAATGATGTGGAGAAGAATTGACCTTCTATCTTATGTCCTTGAGATCGGATACAACTTCGTATTCACGGTAAACCCCTTGTTTTTATATATCTTCATTTAGATTTACAGAAACTTGAAGTACTGGTAAGTAGGTATTAGAGATTGCAGCAATTGGAATATTAATGTGGCAATGCATATTAATTTTAGGATGCAGATATTCTGTGGTTTCGAGACCCTTTTCCGAGATTCCATGAAGATGCTGATTTTCAAATAGCATGCGACTCCTACAAAGGCGATTCATATGACAAGGATAACAAACCCAATGGAGGTTTTACCTACGTTAAATCCAACCCTAGAACTATTAAGTTTTATAAGTTCTGGTACGAAGCTAGAAGGCTTTATCCAGGAAAGCACGATCAAGATGTTCTAAACAAGATCAAATACCACTCCTTCATTAATACGATCGGATTGCAGATGAGATTTCTGGATACAGCTTTCTTTGGTGGGTTTTGTGAACCTAGCAGAGACTTCAACTTGGTTTGTACAATGCATGCAAATTGTTGTGTGGGCTTGGAGAACAAAATCAATGATCTCAAGATTATACTCCAGGACTGGAAAAAATTTACGTCCGTACCTGTACCTGTGCCTGTGCGTCCTCCGACCTGGAATGCTCCGCAAAAATGGTAATCTTTTTTAATTTGCAGAATTTTAGTTCAAATTGTTAAGTTCTTATGCTAAACGACTTATCTCTCTTTTTTGTTTTTGGTGGTTTCAATTCAGTCTCACGTCGTTCCAGACTCGGCATTCTCCGTGAACAATAGATTAGCTTTTATGCTTTCAGCAGATTAGATTAAGCGAAGGTAATCTTTGACAATTTTTTTTTTTTTAATGACTGTTTGATGAGGAACATATCATGACTCACAGCACAAGCTGTACAGTTTCCACGTTACTTTGCTTTTCATCCTTTCTCAATTGTTATGGATATAGCTTTGCGTAACCAACCTATATCATAACAACCGGCCTAAACTTTTAGATGATGGTGAACCTGCAACTGCAAACTAATCATTTCCTTAATGTTATGATATTTCAATTGTCTCTGTCACATCCAACATATGATGATCCACAAGTTTTGCTGCGATTGTGATTAAAAATTCACAAATTTGAATTGATTTTTAGTTGTATAATTAAAAATCTTCTAAACAATCTTTAATTGTCTGAATTATACATCTGAATCTTTAAATTAATATTAATTATACATTAAAATATTCTATTGAACATAAAATTATTTAACTACATATGAATGATAAACTCTTTGAAGTTTAAAAATAAAATGCTTTATTCATATATAAAATAAGAATTAATCCTTCAAAATGAAATAATTTTACGTTATTTCATTTTGAATACACAAATATCAACATCTCATTTGCAACCGGGCAAACAAGATTTCAAACATTAATATTACGTCAAAGTTTATATATATATATATACAGTAAAATGCAAGCAAATATACCATCTACACATATCTGTTCATAAAGGTTTTAAGTCAAAATATTATAAAGATACATATATTTTTGACATGTAGCTTTAAGAGTCTACTGCCAAAAATCTAAATTAGACAACCCAAATTCCAAAGTATGTTCAAACTTGTAAACCATTTGCGGGCTTTAAAGTCTACGATTCAGAAAAAACTACAACATGCAATGTAACATTTACATGAAATAATCATGATTAATATATATTTTAAATAAAGAAAAGAACTTGGTCGTTATTGATTGCTTTTTAGCCCTCTAGTTGATCATAGCTCTTCCAAATAAAACACAAAATCTAGATATAGATCTTTTAAGATCTGGACATGTGCCTTTTCACTGTCAGTATAGCATTCACTATCAGTATAACATTTACTATGTACTTTCATCTGCCTTCAACATAATATCCTGCCTAGTGTACTCTCAAATATCTGACCATTTTCAAAGTTGCTTGCCAATGTTCCTTAGAAGTCTTACTCATGAACTGTGATAATATATGTATTGAATAGTTGAGATCAGGTCTCGTAAATGCGAGATATATGAGCTTTCCCATAAGTATTCTATAAGATGTTACATCATCCAGGAAATACTCTTTCATTTGTCTAAGGCCATATTTTGGTTCCATCAAAATTGCACTTGATTTTGCACCTAAAAAGCCACATCGTTCTACAAGATCTAGTGCATACTTCTTCTAACATAGTGTTACTCCTCTAGTTGATCTCGCAATTTCAATTCCAAAAAAACCTTTGGTTGTCCTAAATTTTTAAGCTTAAATGTTGCACTTAGAAAATTGTTTTTTCTATCAGTTCTCACTTTTGTTTTGCATCCAATATGTCATTTACATAAACCAATAATGAGACCAAACCATCAGACTTAGAATCCTTAAGAATAAGGAATAGTCTGACCATGATTGAGAAAAGCCAAACTCAAGCAAGGCTTTAGTGAACTTAGAGTTTTATTGTCTAGGAGCCCACTTGAGCCCATAAAGTGACTTCTTAAGTCTATGTACTTGATGACCAGTGTTTCCAAGCTTCTCTCCATTTACTTTATGACCCTAAGGTAGATTTATGTATACATTTTCATGTAAATCACCATTTAAGAATGCATTGTTAATGTCAAACTATTGAAGTTTCCAATTATATTTGGGCCAAAGTGAAAAATAATCGCATAGTGGTTTGCTTAACCACAGGACTAAAGGTTTCATAATAATGAAAACCAAGTTTTTGACTGATTCCTTTTGCTATAAGTTGAGTTTTGAATTTTTGTACTAACCCATCTAAATTTAATGTTGTCTTATATGCCTATTTACAGCTAACTGTATGTTTTCCAAGTGGATGATATATAACTTTCCATATATAATTCTCCTTTAAACACTTTTAGTGTCTAGGTGTGATAAACCATATATTGCGATAACAGTATATTTTAATCTTTCATTTAAAAATGATTGATTATTGCGATTTAATTATGTGTTTTATTCTTGTTCTAATATATTTGAAATATTAATGCATGATTTGATTTCATATGATAGAGATTGAGAAATCCTCTTGTATGAATAGATCTACCATAATTGGAAGGAGTTGCATGCAAACCTAGATATAGGCAGATATAAATCCTCTAGATTATGGTCAAACCTAAAAGTTAAATTCATAAATCGATATAGAATCCTGGGATTTTAACTCGAAAGATTTCTGTTAATCAACAGATGGATTAGTTGTTAATAGTCTCGAGAGAGTTATTAACATAAAAGTGGAATTTTCACGGTCCAATAATCAATAATATAATTACATGATAAAAGGTTAATAATATCAAAAGACTCTTAGGGGGATTCATATCCCAGACACTGTAAGACCCTAAAATATACTGTAAAAGCATTATAGCAAGTCTATGGTGTATTAAGAAGTGAATATAAAGAATTATATGCATCTAAGCATAGTAAGGGAGATAATGGTAATTAATTTAAAAGACAAGGGTAAATTGGTAATTTTTATTTCAGTGTGGTCATGCCTAATTATATGTAGAATATAGATTAGAATAAAATTAATTGATAATATTATATGCCAATGTGGGAATTAAAGGAAGACGAATGACCAAATGTGAAATTTTCCTAAAGTCAACACATGCCAATAGGATTGAAGCATGTGTGTAAGTCTAGAAATTTGATTAAATGGATATATAAAAGAGGAGAGAGGGACGGTGCGTTTGGGGTTTAAATTACAAATTTTGCATTTCTCTCTCCATTTTATCTTTTTAATCACATCATTTTGCATGTATAAGGAATCAAACTAATTCTATGTGAAAAGCAAGGTAAGAGTTAGTGATTTTTCTGCTCATCTTTATCTTTTCTTACTTTGCTCATGAAGACCTGGAATTATAAGGTTGGAATTGGGATTGAGAAATGTATTTGTGGTATTTCTAACTAGTGAATCAAGCAAAGCTAAAGGGGAAGAGAAGGGAAAAAAACCAGAAGAGCTAGTTGACCAATTTCAAGGTTTGGGACTACACTTAGTGTAATTTCTATTTGTGCATGTTTGAATGTGTACAAAGATTAATTTGGACATGGATTGGTTGTTGGAATGGTGTCTTGGTGTTACTTTGCATGGAATTAGTTGATTATGACAAGAGAGTAAAGTTTAGTGAAATTCTGTCTTAGGTTTGTTTTGAACTAGTCCCATTGTTTTGGCCATAACTCGGCCTAAAGACCTCCAAATTGGGTGATTCTAAATGTAGATAAAAATTAAGACATATTAATAAAAATCTCTAGAAGAGACTTGAACCTAATTTTGGCTTTATGACACTGTAAATTGAGATTGAAATGGTAACCTGATGTTGCCCCTATTTTGGAGCAGTTTATGATTTTTGATGTCTATCTCATGATTTATAAATCCAAATAGCCTAATTTTTTTATTATGTGGAAACTATAAGCACAAGGAAACAAATTTATAGAAGACCTCAAAGCCTAATTTAAACATCTGCAATATGAAAATTACAAAACAAGTAAAGGTTGATTTCGATTTTAACAGTTTTTCCTACCAAGTTACCAAGGGCCGTGAGTATAGACGGATGGTATCTAGCCACCGATACCTCGAGGAAGCGGATTCAAGCCACCACATGTGATATTTGTCCTGTAGCTGGACAAAAATCAAGAGACTAGGGTTGCAACGATAGGGCATAACCAGCAATGACCCAGGGGGCCTTGTGTGAGGGTCCGAATGAAGTCATCCTCTTCAACAAATTTGATAAGGTAAAAATCATTTTCAAGGTCGATTAATTTCATAGAGCCCTTTAGTTTCCACATTGTAGTGAGTCAAGACTTGAGCATAATGAATCCAATTTTCCGACCAAGCAATTTGATGACTATTGTTTGTGCCCAGGCCTTATCGAGTTTTCCTTTGAAAGTAGTAGATAATTCAATGGCCATTTCGAGGTTGCCTTGGATAATCAAGATGTCGCCTTCAGCTATCGCAATCGATTCCTCTTCGGGCCAGTCCAAGTCGCCAGCTCCTGCGTCAAGGGTGGTTTGCTGTGAAACTACTGCACTGTAGCTGCATGGCTGGGTATGGATTATAGGTGTAGGGAGAGGGGGGTCTTCCTCTATTTCATGAACTCTAACTTTCTTGGAAGCTCGTCTCGTAAAAACAGTTTGGTTGAGAGCATCCATGAGAGAAACTCTATACCAAATTCACAGTAGTCCACTTTAAGCTTTTATAACATTTTTACATCATTGTCCGGTGGGATGGGAACAGGCAGGAGAGAGGAAGTGTGAGCATGTGACTTTCACATGTGAAAGCTCTCCTCAGCTCTGGTGTTTTTTCGGCGCCTCACGCATCTGTTATATCACCCGCTCCTATCCTTAAAGATCACCGCTGCAACATGGCTAAGTAACGCAATAAGTCAAACCCGCCGTCAGCCCGACCCCATGATCATTCAAAACCAAATTACTTTGAACAAGACATCAGACCTATCACGTCAAGCCTCAAACTCAAAACTCTCTCCAAAACCCTAATTCTACATGAAATTCAGTCAAACCATTGTCGATCTATTCACTTTAGACCAAGCGCAAGCAGAACTGCTGTTCATAATTATGATTTTATCTTAATTTACAACAAACAGTTATATTAGATTAATCTAATATGCATATGCACATACATATATGTATTTTTTCTTTTTTTCAAGCAAATCTACCGGAAACATCTCTGCAATTAAAGATAAAGCTGCGAAGCCCTCTTCAGACTCTGCGTTTCCCATTTACCAAAACTTGTACTGAGTAGTTATTGTTGTTGTTGTTGTTTTAAGTAGACTCCAAATTTGTGTATTCTAAACTTATACTTTTGTCTAAAAGGTAGGATGTCTTTACATCGCTTACAAATATAACCAGAGAGACGAGACTGAATCTGCACCCATTTTATGCATGAAGATGGCAGAAAAATAGAGGTAGAAAAATGTACATTACGAAAGAAAAGTTGGTGTGTCAGTGGGATGATGCAGAAGATAGCCTCCAAATGGTTTTTGTTGCAACCAGAATCTTTTCTCTGCCATGAGATTCAGGTTCTTTATCATGTAAACTGGCCTTCCACCGTACAGCATGAGCTATACGACTCACTTTGTCAATGACTTCCGGAGAATCACGGATCACGACTGTTCCTTCCGGACGTAATATTCGGTCCATCTCAACTACTAAATCCACTAGGTTACATCTGCAAGATAATATCAGGGACTTGGTAATCATTCAACACCCCACAGGAACAAGCTTCTAATGGTTGTCATGACACTTTAGCAGAAAAGATACCAGATTCAGAATATGCAGCTTGATTAGCTTCTTCATCGGAAAAAATCTTTCGTCCGAGAAAAAGTTTAAGAATAACAAAGAGAAAATTTTTCAGACGCTAAGTTCGAACCAGTAGCAATAATGTTAGAATAAATACAACCACCAATATAAAAGGCAATATTATCAGTTAATTAAAAAAAATGGTGAAGAGTAATAATAGTTTGTATAATCAAAACATTACTCCTAATATCATCAATGAGAAAATTAAACTCAAGAAAACTGTAGCAAGTACCTGTTCCTGCTGCCACGGGGACCTTTGATCAGCGATTCAATCCCAGTTACATGGATAAGATCGTATGTACGCGGATATGTTGAGAAAGGCTCACACCTACAAACACCAGTTCAATCACAGATCACAATAAAGTTTCTCTATGAAGTGATTATACCACAAAGGTCCTAAGCCAGAGATAACAAGAAAAAGGGAGTAAAGCGTGTAGGAACGATTGGTACTTGTAAGGGGGATTGAGGGAACAATCCCTCCGCCTTCTGCTTCAGGAAGGAATCCATAGATGTTCAGATGGATTCGTGAAGTTATAAATGAAAGTACAGTGACAAAAGGTACAAACAATAAGTTCCAGTTTGTAATCATTCCTGATTACAAATGAAATAACTTACCAATCATGGTAGATTCCAATTAGGCCACGGTCGTAAATAACATCTAGAGTGGCTAACTTTTGAGCAGGAACTACATTCATCACCCACAAGGGGTCAGAGATAATTGCTGCAGCAAAACCGCCAAAAAATGCATTCATATCCATGACATTGTGTATGGCTGAAGTTCCGAGCTTCACATTCAAATTGTTCTTATAGTAAGCCACTCGCCTTGCCCAACGTCTTGTGTCAGCTTCAAACAAATCAATTCCATTTTTTATGAGTGTCGCTCTCGAAGGAGCTTTGTTTAGCCTATATGGCCACTTTGGAATTGAACTAACAGCATACTCTCCTTTGATGGAAGATGTTGTAGTCACACATTTCTTTAACTGGTAGTACCTGCAACACAACTAACTTAGCTTAAAGACTCATGCTTTTTCCCTGACTGCAAAGCATCTAATAATCATCACGAACAAATTCACCTAATTCTACTAAAGTTTTGTAAGCATTTACCGATTATGCACCTAAAGCAAATGCAATTCATGTCAGAGCAGTTGAAACAAGAGGAAAATAAAATTTGTATTTCAAAGTTTCTACAAAAAGTTTACACAAATTGAGGATCCATAGCTAAGAATTACCATGCCTGACTCGGGTCATCTGATTCCCCACACAGAGCAAGCCCGAATTCATTTTGGTTAGGCAGGCATGAATCGCCAGTGGGTTTTTTCCAGATGACGGTATTTCCATCCACAGCAATCAGCTCATAACATAATGCTCTTGCAACACCTTGGAGATCTGCCCATTCTTTGTCTTGTTTAGCCCACTGTACAGGTGGGCCAGAAATGACCAAGTATCCTCCTGGACGAAGTAGTCTATCCACTTCAATGAAATAAGTTGCATCTGCAAAATCCAAATTCCTTCCTTGGTAAGAGCTAGTACCAGAAGCAGGAGCATACAAACACATAATAACAGGTCAGAGAACTAACTATATGCAGTAAAAGGAATCAGACAGCGGGAACAGTGCACTAAGTCGAAAGAGAATGCAGGAAATGGCAGTCTGCGAGTGCCAAGCATGGCAACAAATGCTGGAATTCCCCTTTCCAAAGCAAATTGTATTTGTGATTTGTGAGAATCTCTTGGTGCAAAAGAGACAGTTAAAATCCCTTCTTTTAGCATATACCCTCCCCAACTAGCAACCTGCAAGATGATTAAACTTAAAGAACTTCACACATCTAACAGGATTTAAAAGCTCAAATATGATGTATAAAAGCCCGTCCTACCCCACATCCCATATCAAGTGCAGTCCTTATGACTCCACCACTAATAGGAATATATTGTCCAAGTTTTTCAATGTATGGTACGGCTCCATCAGGAAACATTGTTCCACCTCCAGGGAATATAAAGTAATCTCCATCCTCTTTCATCCATCCCTGATGCCCCTTCCTGTCTGCAATCTTGTTATATGGCATGTTTGAATGCCAAATCTGCATATTAACGACATTAAACATAAGCATGCATGCATATATGAACGTGTACAACAGATTTCGTTCGATTGGGGGATATACGCATCCCTTTAACTTTTCATATATTTAATCTAACGCCACCAATCAATTACTGGCACACTGAAATGGGATCCTACAGGACAGACCTAGTCGATGAAGCTATGCATAAGATGGGGAAGAGGAGGTGCTCTTAAGACTTAAGTTTGCAATTTATTTCAACAAAAGACCTACAATGAAGCAGGCTACCTGATCAGCGATCAAACTAAAAGCTGCAGACTCGGGGGACGAAACCTAATCCTCAGACAAAATACAGAAGTTTTATACAAGTTAAGGTACTAGGCTAATCATGGTTTAAAATCCAAAAAGAAATTCCTTGCCTACCGTTCCCTCTCAATTGTCGGCATACATAAAAAAAACCCAGTTCCAATTACAGAGAAAGCACAGACCTTATGCAAACTTTCGGGCCAACGAACAGGAATTCTATATCCATTGGGCGGAGGGATCAAGCAAAGAGGGGTTTCGTCGGGAAACGGACAGTGACGCTCTCTGTAGAAATTCATTTCCCTGCTAAGCTGACTGTTGCGTCTGGGATCTTCGCACGGCATGTGATCAACAGAATCAGCACCACATGCTTCGATTGGCTGCGGATGACGCCCAGCCTCGATCAGCTCGACCAAGCGTTGTCGCTGCCGTGGATCCAACGTCGAGAGAAGCAGCGTTTGGCGACCGGAGGCCGCGAGAGAGTCGCCGAGCGGAGTGAAGACCATAAGGAAGAAGAGAATCACCAGTCCAAAGAATGTGGCAGACACAAGGTCCAAAAGCCTCCACTGCCTTGGGCTGCGATTCGATGCCGGCAGATTCAGGTGTCCCATCGTTTCTCTCTTTTCCCCCTCCTTCCTTGGTGAAGACCCAGTTATGTAGATCTTAGCAACTTCTCATTTCCATAGCTGGCAAGGATCAAAGAGTAAAAGTGAAGTTATGCTCTGTTTTCTCACTTGTTTTTCTGTTGTGGTTGGATTTAAGGTGAAGAGTGGTCTTGTGAGGGTAGAGGTTTGAAGATATTGGATTGTTCGAAATCGAAGCTTGGAGTTTCTCGCCACCAGACAGAGACGCGGATTGAAGAAAGGACTACGCCGAGTTCTGAGTGACTTGGACTCTTCCGAGTGTGGATGATACCGGTCGGTGAAGGATAGGAGACAGCTGTCGTAAAACGAAGGCTTTTAAAAATAATGTTTAATTTAAATGACTCATGTGAATTAAATTATTTTAAAGTATTTAATATTATGACAAGTACCCGTGGATTACTAACAGGGAATTGAGAGGTTCAAATCACGTATGTGCAGTCTTAGGCATGGAGCCCCACTCATGACTTCTGACTTATGAGGGAGAGCTTTGTCGCTTATATGGTCCTACTCGGCTTGAATTTGAATTAGTTGATTGTCCATGTAGCATCGGATATCGAATGGTTTACACCAAAAAAAAATCACGTATGTGCATCATAAAGGGAATCAGAGTGTAGACAACCTGTTTGCTCTCGCAAGCATAGCAAGCATCGGACTTCATATTTTTCGGAAACCTCCGATGCTCATCCTGAATTTCATCTACAAGGATAAGATTAGAGCTGTGTACCGCAGATCTTTGTATTAGTTAGGTTTTTTGTGGTGTAGCTTTCCCTTGTATTAAAAAAATATTTAATATTATAAATATTAAAATATAACTTAAATCAAATCAATCATTTTTATAGCGATTATTAGGTACCTAACATATAATTATTAATTATTAATTTTAATTACTAATCATGATAAAATAATTTAATAAAAAGTTTATGAAAAATGTGTTTTGATGCCATATTTTTATAACTTTAAACAATAAAATGATAAACTTGGGTATTTTTAAACTAATTAAGAAACACTTGTAACATTGAAATTTAAAATTATTTATTCTGACAAAGTAATTAATTTCTATTAAAATAATTAATGAACTTAATAATTTTTTGTTAAGTATTTCTTAAAAATTTTAAATAACAAAATAATTTTAAAAAGTCATAAAAAATTATAACCTCAATGTAAATTAAGTATTTCTTAAAATTGAAAATAATTGAATTATTTTTAAACAAATAAAAAACACAAAAATTATATTTTTAATGTAGGAAAAAAAATTTAATTCAATATTTTCTTTGTCTAGGGCATGATTATTTTTATTTTTTTGTTTTTGTTTACAAATTTAGTAAAAGATTTGTTTGTTTAACCTTTTGGTTTTTTTATTGTTGGTTCAATTTTCAAAAATTAGAAAACCATAAAAAGTAGTTTTTGTTTTTATTTATGTTTTTTATAATTTGATGTATTATCAACTAAATATATT
>JAOTIZ010000006.1:25417328-25450981 GCA_027123425.1 Erythroxylum panamense | reverse complement strand
AATTGAAAGTTCGGGTTCGGGCCGGGTAAGGCAAAAAAAATTTCGGGTAATTCGGGCCGGGCCCGAATAGTGAAAATTCGGCCCGAATTACCCGAATGCTCACCCCTATAAAAAGGTGACAAAGTTTATTTATAATCGTGCATGGGTATTGAATTTGATGAGAAAGAAATTTACCAATGGTAGGAATTTGTGTCGTCTTGCTGTGAAACGATTTGCCACAAATTTCTTATCACTTCAGTCTTTTGTTTCGATGAAGAAAGAGTTAAGACAAATGTTTACAAGTGATAAGTGGATTGCATCTTAGTATGCTAGGTCTAATGTTGGAGTGGAGGTTTGTAATATTATATTGGAAAATAGATAATTTTGGTCTCAATGTCAATTTGTTATTCGAGTTTGTAAGCTTTTGGTGAGGGTGCTTCAATTGGCTGCTAGTGAAGAAAAGCCAATAATGGGTTATATTTTTGATGTGATGGAGAGAGCAACAGAAGCAATCAAGGTTAATCTGAAACATAGGCCTTCTTTATACACACCATATCTTTCAATCATTAATGAGAGGGGGAAAGTCAACTTTCTTCTCTATTGTTTGCAACTAGAACATTTTTGAATCCTAGTGTCTATTTTAGACTGGATCTTACTAAGCAAGTTAGAGTTAATAGATGAATGCTTTTAACTATGACAACAATTGTTAGCATTAACGAGATGTAAGATCTTTTAAGCTCACAAATGGAGCTTTACAAGTTTTCTTATGGAGATTTTGGAATGCCCATTGCTATTTAACAAAGAGGAAAACTTTCTCCAAGTATTAGTTATTTCCTTTTTCTTATATGTTTAAAATTAATTATCACTTTATTTTGTTTATAACACTACTTTTTTTCAATCTTATAACTTACAATTTCTTGGTGGGATCAATTCGGAAATGGTGTTCTAGAATTGAAAAGGTTTGGAATTTGGATTTTAGGTCAAGGTTTGAGTGTAACAGGCTGTGAATGAAACTGAAACACATTTAAATTTATCCACTCAAAGAAAATGAATAGATTGGAGCATAAGAGGTTGAATAACTTGGTATTTGTTCGTTACAATTTAAAGCTTTGGGAAAGGTATGTTATTTTTATTATTATCATTATTAATTTCGATATAATTTTCTAATAATTAAATTTAATTGTTTACTAGGAGTCTTAATAGTACAAGTAGTTCAATTGATCTAATTTCCATCGATAATATTAATCTTTTGGCGAATTGGGTTTCTGAAGAACTAAATTTGGTAGATATGAATGATTTGGAAGATAATCTCAGACAGGAAAGCATTGACTTTTCATTTGGTGCATTAAATTTGAATGATAATGACGATGAAGCTCCTCTCAATGATGAGGATTTTGTATCAAATAATCACTGTGGTCAGTGCAGTTATAGCGGGTATACTCCCGTTGACGATTAAATTTCGTTCTAGGTTTTTGTTTTTCCTCTTACTTTAATTTTACTTATATTTGATGTTTATGTTAAATTTTATATATGTAATGTAACTGTAAATGTTTTTTTTAGGTTTAACTTCTATTTGATTGTTCTTCGTCATGAACTCTCTTTGTAGATTGTTTAAGGATATTTATTGTTCTTTTTATTGAATGTTTTGATGTAATTATTATTTATTAAAATGATTAAATTGTATTATTGTATTACTTTAAATACTTTGTATTATTCTTAATTTTATATTTGTATGATGACGATTGTCTTTCTTATATTAATTTTAGTTATTATTTATATTTTAAATATTTAAAAATTATTGTTATTTCATATTAATTGTGATTATTATTTATTATTATGATTTTTAAAAACATAATTGATGTAAACAGTAAACTAGTAAAGTATACAGTATAACTGTACAATATACCAATGAACTATTTTGTAAATTTTAAAAATTTTAGGGACTATCTTATAAATTTAAAAAATTATCCAAAATGGTATCTGGTACTGACTGGTACCGATACAGTAGCATACTAGAACTTAATCCGATACTAAATCCAATACGGTGTTCTCAACTTGATCTTGGTAGAGCTGTTAGAGTTAAGTTACTTCCCATAATAACTCTATGTTGTCTCTAACTTTTTATTTTTTGTATTATTTAAATTCAATTTTATGAACCTATATGATTTAATAATTACACAATAAATGCTTCCCATCATATTCCATCATTAAATAGACATAATTGTTGATGCAATTAAACGACAATAATTTTTAAAACAAAATTTAAAATATAGTATGATTTTAAAAAATTATAAAAAGTCAAATTAGTAAAGTACGAGTGATTTTAGTGCAATTTAACTCAATATTTATTTCATTTTTGAACAACAAGAATTATAAATAAAAGAGTTCAATTGTAATAGATTCATATTCTTGTAAAAAATTTTGTTTTCGAATCAAGTACAAATTATTCATATGTCTAACCTCTAATAGTATCTATAAAATAGATGAAAAGAAATTAAACAATTGAAAGGAAAAGAGAGTAGTACTAGCTCCCTAATGTCTTTTTCTTATTTATAAAAAGACACTAAATTTTTTAATTTAAATTAAACTTCTAATTATAATTAAAATCTAACTCTAACTCTAACTCTAAATATAATTATAATTTAATTTAATATAATCAAATATCTTGTATTTGATCTCTAAAGTTTTTCAAACTTCACAATTAAATTAAATTAAAATTTTCTCTTTTAAACAACTCTTTATATGTGACCTATTATAAATCAAAACTCATTTTAATTATATCTTTAATTCTCTAATTAAAAAATTTATAATCATAGATCAAGTTTAACGTCTAATAACATGTCAGCACTATCTAAATATTAGTCAGGTCAAGGAGATTTGACTCAACTTATCTATATATGATTATAAGATATAATTTAATAATTTCATTATCCAATTTTTCAATTAGACCTAGAGTATGAAATTAGTGTCTACTTTTTAAAATCCAATCATGTTTGTTTTTACAAATTAATAATTAATTTATAATTGATATATGAAAATACCTTTTTAGATCTTAATTCACTCTGACCAATGAATTCCTTAATTACTATTAATTACAAACATTGAAACATTCTCCTGAATTGCTTTAAAGTAAAAAATCCTTTATTGAATTACTCAATTATCTCTATATAGTTATTAATACATCCAAGTACTAAGGACCAAACAGTCAGGAATAAAATAGGTCATAATTATCATCAAAACATAATAATTCTTGCATTATATATCTTGGTAATTTCAAGTCTAAACATCAATTATATAACAATCATAACGAGAAAATTCATAGACATATATATATTTATTTTATTAAATCTTAAAATTCTCGCAACTTAAGAAAAAGTTTCAAAAAATGCCGTAAAAGAAGATGAACCTATGATTGATGTCCATGTGTTCAATATTTTTCAACTAATTAATATTTATTTTATGAAATCTTATAATTTTCACAACTTAACTAGAAATTTCAAGAAAGCCATAAAAGAAGATGAACCTATGGTTGATGTTGATGTTAATAATGTAACATTAGTTGGTCCGAGGAAGGATAATAATATAGCATTCATGAAGATGAAATAGCTATATACAGAGTTAGCGAGGATGATGGTTATTAACGTATATTAATAAATATCAATAAATATTCACATAACCTTTATTTAGTCAACTATCCCTTGTAATTAGCCTTTATTTTCTACTAAAATCTTGTACATTTATGTCGTGTTCATTTGTTACTTTAGTTAGAGATACGTAGAGTGTATAAATAGGTGGATTTACATCATATCATTCACACACAAAAATATAGTGAGTGTTTCTACATTCTCAATTCGTTCTCTATTTTTAGATGGTGAGAGTGAGCCTTGAAGTAATTGGTAAAGTTGCTCCTTTGTGACTATAAGGTCACAGGTTCGAATAACAGAAACAATCTCTTTGTAAAAATACAAAGGGAAGGCTATGTATAGTATGGCCCTCCTAAATTTCCACAAAATGGAGAGTCTTGTGCACTGAGTATATTGACTTTTTCTATTTCTATAGGGTATCAGAGCCTCCTTTGTAACAAAAAGAGTCAAAATTCTTAAGCCTTCTCCATTTTTTCTCTCATGCATTCTGCTTTCATATTTTGGGTTCTTAAATCTGCTCCAAGAATCATTTTCCATATACCAAGTTAATCCTTTCCTTGAGCAGATCACAACGGTGTAAAATCACCTTAAGACGTTTCTTCACGCACCCCTATGCACTAAAAATAGCCACTAGTCTTCAAAACCCTATTTGTAGGTTCTATTGGAGGAGAAGATGACCTAAAATGATGTCATTTCAATCCAAGGCAAAATGACAACATTTAAACATAAGAAGGGAGATACATGTCATCACCATGTCATCAATAACATAAACCAAAATTCTAGTCATCTGCCACATCAATAGCCATGTGCCTTGCCACATCATTCACACGTCATCTTTACATGTGTCATTAGCAAAGTTTTCAAATGTCTTCTCCTCCTTTGTTGAGTTTAGACCCATAAGTTCAGTTCAATTTAGTCTAAAAAATGGTTGACTGACACTTTGACCATTTAGTTCAGTACATTATAATTCAGGTTCTCTTCAAACCAAACCAGTTCCTAAGGTTTTTCTTTTTTTTATGCTTTGAATCTAGATATGAGTCCAAATAACCAAATTATATCTCTAAATGTAGGTTTTCTCCTATTATATTGTCTTCTTTCATTATGGATGCCTTTAAACTTGCCCAATACATTCCCATCCTTATTAATTTCAACTTTAATACCTCCAACTATGATCTTTGGGTTAAGGAAATGTGTAGTTTTCTTAACGGTAGACTCCTTTAGTGTATTATTACTGAAGAAATACCTAAACCCACTCAAAAGAAAGATGAAGACAATGATATATTCATCGAACAATTAGTGGAATAGGATGGAATGAACCATCAATATTAATATGGTTTCAAAATACATGTGCCAAAGCCATCAAACTTGACTTTCAACACTTTGACACAACTTAAGAGGTATGGAATTTATTGAAAATCGTTATTTTGTATCAGATGATGTCCAATGATTTCAATTGTATAGGAGAGTTTATTGCACGTAACAACAATTGAGACAGATAATACACAGTTATGTGTCTTAATTGCAAGAACTTTGGGATCATTAACACTTAGCGATCTTGTCTGGCCTAGTCTTGATGCTGATATGTTCTACACAAATCTTCGTGATCGTCAACATATATGGCATTTGCTTATGACTCTCAAAGAAGAATTTGAACTCACACGTAGTTCTATTCTTCATAAAGGAACTCTACCCAATTTTGACAATGTTATTAAAGAGCTTATCTTAGAGGAAGTCGTCTCAATATGCTCCGTATTAAAAATCTGTCCCATCTATTGATTCTTTTCTTGCAACTTATACTTCGTCTCAAACTTCTCACAACTTTGGTAAGAAGTTTTATAAAGGATCTTACAACTACTGTAAAAAGCCCAAACATCACATCTCTAAATGTAGAAAACAAATCAAATAGAACTAAGAAAAAGGTAATTCTTCCATGTCTCTCTAGCCTACTTTTACTACTGTAGCTGCCACTGAGGTGCCAACAGAAAACACCTCCCTCAAATACTCATTAAAAGACCTATATGCCTTTCTTCAACAACTTTAACAAGATTTTGACAAAGTCTCCTCCTCTATTTTATTTGTCACATCAGGTACATCAAACTCTTGATATTTTGAGTCTACCTATTATAATCGTACGACTTTTGAATTTTCATTATTGAATCTTTAACAATATCATCTATTCCACACATTATTCACAATGCAGATAATTTTATTATGCATGTTTAACATATAGGTACTATTAACACATCCATATTACATTTACTTGAAACCTTTCTTATTCCCAAACTCTCATTAAGCCTTAAATTTTATGGATAATTATATGAACTTACTGTTAACTTATCCTTTTTGGGTTGTGGTTGTATTGTGCAGGATCTACTAATGAGTAAGATCCTTAAGAAAGGGCATAAATTTGGATAGCTATTTGAGCTTGTTTCATTAAATCTTCCTTCAAAGTTTTTAGTTGGTGTTGTCACCTCTTATATATGACACTCTTGTTTAGCTCATCTTTCTACCTTTATATTAGGGTCTTTAATCTTTAGCGGTAACCTAGGTTATGCTAAAACTGAATATTTTGATTGTGCCCCTTGTCAATTCTCTAAAAATCATGCCTTACCATTTTCTCTCAACGATTCTATCTCTTTGATACCTTTTGATCTAATTCATTATGATATTTGGGGTCCTATACCTTATGGAACTATGGGTAGCATGAAATATTATGTGAAAATGAACTATTCTCCATTTACTATCATTTTGCTAATATGATTCACTCATTTTTCTTGCAATATTAAACTATTATAGACTGATAATGTAATGGAATACAAAGACACAAAATTCATCAATTTTCTTAAGCAATAAGGGACCATCATTTAGAGATCCTATCCAAACAGATATCAATAAAATGGTCGGGCTGAGCATAAACATATACATATTCTTGACACTACTGGAGCCCTTCTTACATGATCTTCTTATACTGAAACCCTTTATAGAGAAGTAACATTTACCGCTATCTATACTATCAATCATATTCCCTCTCCTATTATAGGTAATATCTCTCCATATAAGTGCTTATTCAATCATGCTCTTGATTATCAATCTCTCAAAGTTTTTGATCGTGCATGCTTTGTTCTATTATAACCTCATGAACACACCAAACTTGAACCTAGAGCATGTTTATATTATTTTCTAGGGTATAGGATAGAAGATAAAGATATAGATGTTGGGATCCACTATCTCAAGATTTCAATTCTCTTAACATGTCACTTTTTAAGAACACAAAACGTTCTCCACAATATCAAAATTTTGAGTTAGCAAACCCTCATAAACTTTTTTTCTAGTCCTACTATACCTTTGTTTCTTGATTTTTTTTGTAGGTCTATCTTACAGCTTTAACAACTTATCAAAAACAACTCTAATTCTCTTGTACCTTCTCTAGCTATAGATCCTCCATCCTCACCAAATAGCTCTTCCTCTTCTATTTATTCACCATAATCTCCTGAGTCTCTATAACCCCTCTGTTGATCCTCTTGAGTAAGTTAACCATCTATTTTTCATAAAAATATCCATATTTATTCCACTATTATTTCTCTATATTACCTCGCACATATTGCGAGACTAGTTCTAACCCTTTATGGTAGCAATCAATGGGTCTATAAAATCAAGACTCGAGCTAATGTGTCAGTCGAAATATACAAAAAATGGTTGGTTACAAAGGGGTTTACTCAGGAATATGAAGTTGACTATAAGGAGACCTTTGCCCCATTAGTTCGTCTAACTTTAGTCTACAATCTTATTACTGTAGTAGCAAGCAACCATTAGGAATGATTCCAAATGGATGTCAAGAATGTCTTTCTTAATGATGATCTTTATGACGAAGTATATATGCAATCTACACCTAGGTATGCTTCTCTACCTAATAAAGTTTGTCATCTTCGTAAAGCCTTGTGTGACCTTACATAAGCTCTTCGAGCATGGTTTGTTAAATTCAGCTCCACCATTAATTGTCTTAGCCTTATGTCCAGTTCTTATGATCATGCTTTGTTTATCCAAAACATTGATCTAGGGTGTACTCTTCTCCTTCTATATGTTGATGACATCAGGGGACCTCTACTTTTAAATCTTTTCTTCATCAATAATTTGAAATGAAATATTTAAGTCCACTAAGCTATTTTTAAAGGCCTTGAAGTATCCTCTTGTACTTATCTAAGACTAAGTATGTTACTGATCTTATCACTCATACTGGTCGCACTGACACTAAGAATGGTAGCACTTTACTCGACTCTAATAATCATATCTCTGCTACTGATGGAACTCCTCTGAGTGATGGTATACTTTATCGGCAATTAGTTGGTAGTCTTATATACCTTATTGTCACTTGTCCAGATATCACTCATGCAGTTCACATTGTCAGTTAGTTCATGTTTGCACACCTTACCACTCACCTTCTGTTGTTTTTCATAAACTCCAATACATTTGAGGTACTTTATTTCATGGATTTCACTTCAGTCATTCGTATTAATTAGATTTACGTGCATAATTAGATGCTAACTGGGCTAGAGACCTAACTGATCATCAATCTACCATTAGGTATTGTTTGTTTCTTGACACATGTCTTATTTGTTGGTGTAGTAAAAAACAAACAATTGTCTCTCACTCAAGCATTGAATAATAATAACAAGCCCTAACTGACACTACCACTTAACTTGTATGGTTTTGATGGATACTTCCATACGTTGGTGTCACCTTTTCTTCGCCATTCCCTCTCTTTTGTGATAATCATAGTGCCATACAGATTGCTCACAATAATATTTTTCATGAACGAACTAAACACATTGAGATTGATTGTCATCTTGTGCATCATCATGTGCTTTAAAGAACTATATAACTTTTCCTAGTCTCATCTTAAGCATAACTTGCTATTTTTTAAAATCCAAATCAAACCTGCCTCTATATTTTCAAGATCTTTTCTCAAAACTCAAGTTATCATCTTCACAACCACCTTGAGTTTGAGGGAGGATATTAATGTATGTTAACGAATATTAATAGATATTCACATAATCTTTATTTTGTTAACTATCCCTTGTAATTAGGCTATATTTCCTCCTAAAATCTAGTGTGTTTATGTTGTGTTAATTTGTTACTTTAGTTAAAGATATATAGAGTGTATAAATAAGTGGATGCACATCATATTATTCACAAACATAAATATAATAAACGTTTCTACATTTCTATTCATTCTTTATTTCTACAATGGTAATTGTTCAAAAAGCGACAAGGGGATGGATGTAGTTATAGTTCATCTTAATATCGAAAGCAATGCTAGAGAAAAGATGAAGAAGCCTTTGGGATAAGAATTAAAGTTGTTTAACTAGATATGTGAAGTTGTAAGAACCTTGTAGGTGATAACAGATGCTAAATAGAGAGGATAGAGCCGAGATCAATTTTTGGTATCAAATTTAAGTCTTAGTATTGATTTTGTAGTTCTCTTTACATAACATAGATAATGTAGTTACAGGCAAGCTCAGGAGAAAGTTTACAAGTTCTCTCTATGTTTTAGTCTTAAAAAGATCAAGATAGCAGAACAAAGAAAAGCATCATGTTTCAAGGTTCATGAGATACTGTTGAGTAGTTGAATTGATTCATTTGAGTCTCTTTTTATGCTCTTATAAGCATAGTTGATTATGTCAATAACCTCTAGGACCTTTTAATTGTGTCATATAGAATTTATTTTGTAGTCAGGAATTTGGTTTAACCATATATGTTACCTTTTATATATGTTACCTTTTTTATTTTTCTTGAAGAACTAAATGGAAATATTGATTATGTTTTGTAGATCAAAGCTGATTGTTCTCATGCCTTCTAGTTAACTAGAAAGGAAGTGATTGTTATTGCAAGAAGATTAATGGACTCAGACTATAAGGAGCTAGCCAATACTGCAATGTTGAGAATAGCACAAGTGATTCCTAGAATTGACATTATGTGTTTTGTTTTCTCATATAGCTACTATTTCCTCATATGTGAATAAATGTTGAAAGGAATCCATTAAACCTTATAAATCAATGAAAGATGAACTCTTTCATATTCATAAGAATAAAATAGATATTAAAAGGGAAATTTTCATATAAGTGGATTAATGTTAACCTAAATCATGAAAATTCTGACAAATTCATTATCTTATATCAAACTTCCATGGCCTCCATGTGTTGGTTTGCTATATCTTGCATGGGAGTGGCAAACAACATTAAGTTGTGTTTTCTGCCAACTATTTCTCTAAACTTCTCCATCATGTCTAAATTCTTCGATGACATTCCATTTGGCAACATTCGGTCTAAATGGTATAGTAATTGAGCAAGTGGAAGTGGCACGTTTGGGATTTTTTTTGCAATTTACCCTTTAAACTAAGATTACTTCACCTTTCGTTTAAAAATGCTGATTTCACCAAGTTAAGGTTCCATTTGACAAATTTTTGGGATTTTCATATTTGAGAGTCATTTACATGGATTATTTTCTATTGTGGGTGTATAATTTGCCAACATATAAATAAGAGACTATCATTAAGTAGGAGTAATGGTGTATCTAAGAGAGGGGGAGCTTCATATTATCAGTTCCAATAATCACTTGAAGGCGAAATTTTATGTTATATTTTTCTAATAAAAGTCAGTTAGAAAGGTATATAATCCTAGAAACTAGACCTTTTGAACCTAATAGAAGTTTAGATTCATATTATTTGGTAGATATAGGTTTGGTAATGAAGGTGGAAACCATGATTGAGAATGTAGATTGGACAAAATTTTCCCTGTATTTAAATATGATTATAAGGAACTAACCCTTGAAGTGTTGTCGACATTCGAGGCTAAGAAAAATGTAGTATAGGATGAACTGAATCGGATAAGTTTTATAATATTATTAAAAGGACGAATAGCTTATTTAAAGTCTTTAATATCTTAAACAAAAATAGATAGTAAAATGTGTATGTTTTTATATTATTTTCATTTATACCATTTTATAGTTGATCCTAGATCGATCAATGACCATAAATTTATGTGAATCGTTGCTATGGGGATTTAGGGTTTCAAAACTATAATTCCAAATAAAATAGACCATAAATCTATATTAAAAATAATATAAATATATATAAATAACTACTGATTTACTCTAGTATGTCAAGACCATAATTGAGTTTAAAACATGTCATCAATACATACAAAGACTACTATGACCCCATACAAGAATACCATAATTCTATACATGAACACCATAGATGTTTACTAGTTACCACTTTTACAATAATATGCCAATATCATACTGAGTACAAAATATATTATCACAATATAAAAAGAATATTATAACTTCATAAAAAATATCTTGATTCTATACCAAAAAAATATAATGGATTATACAAATAATTACCAACTTCACTTTAATATATCGATACACAACTAAGTATAAAACATTTCATCACTACATATAAAGGATATCATGACTATATGAAAATCCACCATGAATCTATAAAAAAATACGATGAATGTTTACAGTAAATATCACCTTTACACTAATATGTTAATATAATAAGTACAAAATATACCATCACTACATATAAAGAATACAATAAATTCATATAAAAAGTATCATGACTCAATATAAAAGATATCATGGATATATACAAATAAGAACCCCTTATTCAATGATAGCATGATTATATACAAAAAAGAAATAATATGACTATATACAAAATTACCATGGATCTATACAAAGAAGTGCCACATTCACTTTGATATTTTAGAGCTATAACTGAATATAACATTTATCATCATTACATATAAAGAATACCATGAATCCATACAATAATACCATAACTATATAAAAATACCATTTTTCATATATTGAAAAATAACATTCCTCGTCAAATGACATAAATATTCTTTATTTTTTTCTAAACTAGATTAACTTCTTTGTTAGTTGTAAATGTCCCATATTATATATATATATATATATATATATATTATAAGAGAATACTTTTTCTTTCATTTGATTAATAATGTACTTAGTCATTGTCAAACATGATTAATATCTTGTGAGTTTAATGACTTCCATCAACTTTGTAAGTGCTATGTATAGTAATTGGTTACAAATATATAAGCTTCATTTATATCATTAGATATTATAGGCCAAGAGTAGTTAATATATGACAATAAAATATCCCACCTCCATTTAAGTTGGAGTGTCTTAAAATAGGACCAAGACCACATCAATTTGAGGCACAAAATTTAGTAACAAAATGTTCTCAATTCCAAAATGCATATATAAGGTTAATAACTTGATCATTAAGTTATAAAGTTCACTACTTCCATCCTTACATGGCTTCATCATTCCTATTTGATGATGCACTATCATTATTGTCACTAATGATGATGACTTTAACCTCTTGTCTTTTAGCATTCTTGCTCTCGTTAATTAGGACATATCTATTCTTTCTTGGTGAACCTAAGATGAACATATTATTGATTTTTAAGTTGTCACCAAGGATCTGAAATCATACAGTGATTCTATAATATATTATCAAACACAACATCCTAACAATCAAGACGAAAAAAATGGTGTGGATAAGAAATTTATCTCTAAATTTAGTAGTTCATTTTCTTTTTCCATATGGATATAAAAAGAAAAATTTAGAGAAGATAATTGATCATGTATACAAAAAATACAACAATATTTACATATAAGATATATCCATCACTAAAATGATGGATTGATTTTTTACTTATTAATTAGTAAACAAAATATGCATTCGACTTATAAACCTACTTATGAAAGTGATGCTATGCTATTTAAGGCTAAACTACCCCTAAATATAATAGGAAAGTTAATCCACAACTCTAGGCGACCAATTCTTATGCTTTTAACCCATTCCTCATTTTGAAGCCAATCTTTGTTGCATTAGGAGAGATACGTTAAAGTGCTAGCCTCTTGCTAAGGTTCCATATTTGATAAACAAATGCTCCAATGCCTTTTCTTGAAAAGTACATAGTTTCTTATATTCCATATTAAATGAACTAATGCTCTAATGCCAATCTTGAAGACTTTTTTTGGTCCCATTTATTACCCAAATAGATTGCATTAGCCCATTCCACTATTCTTGGCCAAACTCTAACGTTGCATTGAATGTTGAATAGTTCCATAAAGCCTCTCTCTTTAAGAGTAATTGCATTCAAAGAATAAGTGTGTGTGGCTTTTTAGAGCTACTCCACATAGTACATATGCTTTGCTATCAATTATGAACTTGATTTTGTCCCTAGTGGCTAATCTTTACATTATAGCTAACCAGAGCAAGAACAAGTGAGATGGAGAAACTGTTATATCCTATACTAGCTTGAACCAATCCACCTTAGAGGCAAAACTATAATGTTATTAACTTTGATTGAATTAGGGACTATGGCTCTTAAAAAGTTCAATTTCCTTTTTTATATAAAGGACCAGTTGTAACCCAGTTATCAAACAAAAATTTAGTTCCATTTCCATCCGCAAATGATGTGTTTGATATGTTCTTTCATGAATATTCTAGTTGATAAAATTCTTTGTAGTGTGTAGGATAGTGTAAAGTTCACCTGTAAAGTCCATATACTCTCCCCTTTCATATGATATATATGGATCAATTTATAAAATCTCCTTTTTCGATAAAGTATCTATAACCTTTTTTCCATGAGAGTTTTGGTCAAGATAGTGACTGAATTGATCCCAATTCCTCATTCTTGTTTAGGAAGACAAAGAGTGCTCCATTTGATACTTAGGATTTTTATGATATTGGTAGTTCCCTTTTATATAAAGTCCTTAATTAACATGTCTATTTTCTTTAAAACTCCTTTAGGCATAGCCAAATGTGAAAGTCAATGGCTATTTAGATTATTGATTAGATTCTGCTTCATTAGGACAACCATCAATTACAAAATAAGTTTATTCTTTTCTCTATAGAGCATATCAATGTTTTGTAGTCACTAACATTCATACTTATAGTAGAGATGGGGACTTCTAGGTTCTATATTTAATCCCAATGTAGTAGGAAGTAGTTTATCATGGGAGCTTGTATCATATGAGATATATATATGGAGCTTTTATTAGGATCGAAGCTTAGACCGCAAATTTCTTTGAATGTCTCCAAAGATCTCATGAGTAGCCTTATTGACTCTTTATATGCACCACACAACATAAGCAAATCATCAGCAAAATCAAGTTGAGAAATTTGTAATTTATTACATCTTTGGTAATATTTGAAATTTGGGGGAATTGCTAATGTTTAGAGGTGTAATTCTACTTAAGACCTCTATTGAAATTGTAAATAAGAAAGGATATAGAGAGTCCTCTTCCTTAAATCCTCTAGTTGCCTTAAGTATCATTGAAAGATCTTCATTAATCATGACTACAAAAGATATTGAGGAGATACAAGCTTTGATCCATCCTAAAAAATAACTAGGAAATCCAAAAATAGACAAGTAATTCAAGTTAAATTGACAATTGATTATATCAAATGATTTTGTGAAATCAATTTTCAAAGAACATCTTTTTATTTCTTTATTGGTAGAGTAACACTTGAAGAGTTCTTGTGCAAGGCATATGTTATCCCCAATGTTCATTCTCTCACATAGGCTCCTTGACATGGTTTGATGAAGTTGGAAAGTGTATCCCTTAGCTTGTTAGCTATAATCTTGAAAATCTCCTTTTAGACTATATTACAACATGAAAAGAAAATATCTTACGGATGACTTACATTGGAGCTTAAAAATACATTATTTTAAGTATATATATAGTTGTTCATCATGTAAGATCCTCATCATGGACATTTTTAGGAAAAGATAATTTTAGGCAGGAAGCTAAAGGTACTGTATCGACATCATTTATGCAGTATGCGAGCTTAAAGATAAGAGGTTTCTTTAATCACATTCTTTATTCATTGACAAAAGCTATAAGTTGAAAATTGGTACCAAAGAACGAAGTTTGTCATATATTCTTGGAAATTAATGGAAATATGTCAGGCATTTTTATAATATTAATAAAATTGATGGCCTTCTTATGACTCCTCATTCTTTAAGGTGGCTAAAAAGTAATGACAATGGAAATATTTTTTTTGGCCAAGTGCATCTCATCAAAAAAAGCAAATTGTTGAGAAATTATAAAAATTTTAGTTAGGCAACGTGTTCAATAAACATCCACTAAAATAATTCACAACTTGGTTAATCTCATATTGAGGAATCTTCTGTAAAGTGGAACATGGACATAAACATGCCCATGTTTTAGCCTGTGTAACGCTAACTATTTATTCTATCTATGCATACTAACATAGACACACCCATTTTCAAATCTTCTATCCCACTTATCTACTTTACTTATGAATATGAGCATAAATTCTCATTGGTTCAACACTTTGTATTTTTTATGTACTCAAAGGAGCAACATAACTAAAGACATACCTATATTTCTTTATGTTTACTACTTCCTATCTATTCCAAAAAGGAAATTGAAAAAATCATACATTTTTAAGGCTACACACTACTGCATCTATCGATGTTCAAAAAATCAAAATGATTATAGTAATAATAGCATAAAAGCTCATATTATGAATAGCATATCATATGCAATCCTTGAAAAGGTTAATGCCTCTATAATAAATAACATAGGTATAAGTAGAGAAGAAAAACTTTGGTTCTCATATATTCTCTTTCATTCAAACCTTTGATTCTTTTTTTTTTCCTTCAACTCACCAACCACAATATCAATTCCACAACCCTTCATTTGATTGTTAAAATTATTAGCAACTTCTATGATTATTGATAGGCAACAAAACTCTGTATAATTGGCAGAATTTCACCAAATTTTGAAAATCAATTTTATCTTAGACATAAATATATTCTCAAGTAAAAAATACTTTTATATATTATCTAATTAAAACATTAATGAAAACGTACATAAAAATATTATTAAATTAAATAATATATTTTACCTACTGATTAAATGAAATGTTTAATATTCATATTTTTGATCCTCTATTTAATGTAATTGTTACATGTATCAAAGAATTCCTCCCTAATAGTCATTGCTCCCAACTAGTAACATTTAAATAAGAAAATAACAAATGTATAACCAATCATTCAATATCATCATGAAAAATTTTCACATTTACTATGCGAAATTAATATTCTTAGTATGTATCTTCATTAACCTCCTTCCTTTCACTTTTATTTTCTTTTGGACCTCCTTCACTCAAGATTTCAACCTTCTTATTCTTGATCTACCACATAGCTTTGAGAAAACTAGATTCTTTAACTTAATATGTTTTGGAAAGGATTCTATATTCCCATAAGAGTCACCAACATCCCCTAATAATTTTAGTGGAACTTATAGAATTTTTATTATCTTCTTTTAACATATTATATAAGCAATCAAAGCTTGTTTTGTCATCTAATGCAAAATCAAAGGCCTTATGTAAAAGTTGAGTCCAATTTTCTTATTCTACGATGCTAATATCATCATCCTCCTTAATGTTATTAATGTTTATCTTCACACACCTAACCACATCTTTGTGCCACTAATTAATAAAAAATATATTGAAATTTTTTATCATAACCTTACTAAAAAATTAACAAATTTTATCCCAAGTTTACTAAAAAAATTAAACATTTTAATTCATAATTTCCTTACATTCAAAGAACTTGTATCTACACTTTGCTATTTAGCGTAAGCTACTTAATGTAATTATTTATAGCCTCATAACATTGCACCCTTCATCTATTTTATCTACCTTGTAGAATGTGCTATTACCTTCAATCCAAGTTTCGCTCTCCTTACAATACATGAAAATTGTTAGTTCTTATACGATATGAAATAGGTTATTAGTGTATGGCTTTTAAAATTCCTTTTCAGAATTAAATGGTGTGACCAAGGATACACTATTCCTTGTACATAAGTACTCGAAATTCATATCATACTCAATCTTTCCCTTTTAACTTCCTCATATTGCTCAAAAAATTGTCTCAATGTGTTACAGGCATACACATAGTGATCAAATTAAGCATTCGTATACCTAAAAATGATCCATAAAATACGTTGGATCCTATCTCATACGATCATCAAATAGAGATTAAACCCATGAATTATTTCTCAAGTAAAACTCAATAACCATTGCATTCCAGTTTTTCATGAACTTTTGGTATTGGTGGCATTATAAAGAACTTCTATAAGTACATCTTTCAACTTTCTATAACCTTTATAAGCACCAAATTTCTTAAGTACTTCTTTAAGTATATTCCATAAATATAGTCTATACCTTACGATAGGGAATACTAACTTAATGATGCTGCTTATACTCTTAAACTCATATGTAATAATATAATCAAGTGGCTATCATTCATAAACTTCAAGAAAATGCATAAAATTTAACAAAAATATCATGTCTTTCAGTTTCATAGTGCATAACCAAGAAATACACACTATACGTGATGTTTATAGTGATAAATTTAGCAAACGACATTTGGTACAAGTTCATGAGATATGTGCCATAAAATGCGACCAAATCACCAAATTCAAAATAAGCTAGTTAACTCTTCATATCTGCCCAAAAATAGTCTTCAACTTTCTTTTCTTATTATAGTCAATTCCTTAGAAAAATATATTATCCTATTTTTTCATTATAATGAACATCTTATATACCACTTTCTAGTCTCTTTCTTCCAACCTCACTTGTCTAAACATGTTTATATGAGTAAAAAATAATTTTGTAATCATTTCACTTCTTATGCCTCCTCTTTCCTTCTTCGCACCTATAATGATACACTACACATTTATATATGAACTAATTTTGTAACTATCATTTAATTGTAATATATGCCTTACTTGGCCATTCATAACCTATTCTTGCCTCATAAACCTTGAATAAGTTAGGATTAGAACAAAGTTGTGAACATCTTCAAATCAACCAACCAATAACATACACAAGTATTACACATATTATTGACGTTGATGATAAACAAATGTAATGTCCTTAAACTCTTCATTCTCTTCTTTCCTTCCTTCCCTTATAATAATCACAAACCCATGACATCTTGCATTCTTTTGGCATAATTAAATATCATTTTAGATTTTTCAAAATTTATTCACATTTTTAGTAATATCTTTATCTCATTGGTCTTTGCTCACTTTTAAAGAACTTTTTATGTTCTCCATTTCATTACTCATCTCTACTACCCTGTTACATTATACTAAAAATAACATAAAGTTATTTAACCATTGCATTATACAATGTATGTCACCAAATTATGTAAAATATATTAACATATTATAAATAAAAACCATTTTGCATACTAGAAAATACTTCACACTAATTGGATAAGTGTCTATCTTTATCTCATTGTTCTTCTCTCACATTTAAAGAAATCTTTGTGTTCTCTATTTCATCACTCATCTCTACTTCCCTACTACATTATACTTGTATTATATAGTGTAATTCATTGAATTATATAACATATGTCAATATATTGTAAATAAACACCATTTAATATACTAGAAAATATGTCACACTAATTGTACAAATGTGGGATATGAGCTCTTGCTCACACACTGGTACTTTTCACTTATATGTAAGCACTATAACTTATTCTTTGTTCTTTTTAATCTTTTCTTCCCTCCTGACTACTGTAACTTTCAGTCTAAATAAATAGAAACCAAATTGAATCTTAAGTTTATTAGCAAATTTGTAATTACAAATTACTACTAAAAAACTGCAAAACCTCTAAAACTTTTGATCTCATTCCTAACAATGATATTGTCACTTATATATATATATATATATATATACAAGCCTCAAAATTTTAAATAAAATGATTTCCCTCATATAAACATTTTAATATTGGACTAACAATTGTAATAACTTATTTTTATACAAAAACTAAAAAGCTTTTTCTTATGCCAAGCAGAAAATTCAAAGTGGGATAATAAAAGTATCAATGGCATGTAAAAATGGTTTGTTGGGTTAATATTTGATTACTTGCTTGGTTAAGAATAGATAAACTTATAAATAATACTTAACAATGACAAACAAGTCTAAAATGCTTGGAAAGTTATATTACAGATCAAATGTGGGAGGTGAAAATAGTAAGCTTAATAAAAGATGATGAATAAGCCATCTCTTATTAAGACATAATCTAGCATTACTATAATGGAAATCATAATTTAGATATAATAGTAGAATGTATAATTTGATGGATTGCTAGACATGGATCCCAATACATACATTTTCAATTTATTAGAGATATGATATGTTTAAAAAATGGGGAAATTAAAGACACCAACAGGTTGAGGTTATTCCATTTACATTGAGGGGTCAGATGAAGAAATGGTTGAATGTATTACCTACGACATCAATTACTACTCAGGAGAGTCTGATGAAGAAATTCTTACTAATATTTTATATCATCCAAGATAGCAAGGTTAATGAATAAATTCTCTACCTTCTAATTTGATAATGATACTCTATACAAAACTTTGAAAAGATACAAGGATCTACTAAAGTAGTGCCTACACTATGACCTTCCTATATAGATGCAAGTCTAGACCTTTTATAATGATCTAGTCAATTATGCAAAGAATATGATAAATGCTACAATAGGAGGAATGTTAAATAATAAAATTTTGAGGTAGAGAATTTATAATTGCTTAAATAGTTCAGATGGAGGTAATAACAAGATAGCTTGAAAACTTGAACTCACAGTCAAGAATAATTTATATAATGAGTTATGAATTTTGTGGGGGAGAACATCAAAGTATATAATGCAAGCTAGAAATAATATAACAAAACAATTGAAATAAGTTGATTTTATGGAGAATTTATAAAGGAAAAATAATCCTTACAAAGAAATGTATAATTCAGGTGGAGAAATCATCCAAATTTTAACTAGAGAAACTAATAAGAACAAAGATAACCCCTTTCAGGATTTCAACAATTTGTGGCAAAAGAAAAGCATCTAAGCTTAGAAGCGATGATGAGAAATGTCATGCAAGCAAGTGCTTCACCATTTTAAAATTATAAAGATTTTATAAGGAATTGAAAGGTTCAAATCAATTAGTTAATAAAGGCAATAATGAGAGACCACAAGGAACATTTCCTTAGTGATACTATACCTAATCCTAAGGAATGTGTGAAAGAGGTTGTCTTAAGGAATGAGGAGTTGACCAATATAACGAAAAAAAAACATTGATAATTAGGATACGAATGAAGAAGATCTAGAAGATGGGGACTTAAAGGAAAAGGTTTTAGAGACAAACTCTAATAAAGGTAACACCAAAATCCTCTAACACTTCGTACTACCAAAGTTGGATAAACTAACACATTATTGGTAGTGTTTATATCAATAATACATTAGAAAATTAAGAGAAAATATCAACGTAATGTTTTATTTCATACTAAAAGTACTAGGATTAGGTTAACTAAAATCCACTAAGTGAGTAATGTATCTTACTGATAACTCGATAGAGCATATAAGGTGGTGATGGAAAACAAAAGACTTAACCCTGTTCGACCAAGCTTTGGGCTAGACTTATGCTTTTGATTAAAAAAAAATAGGCTTTGGGCTAGGCTTGAGTTCAGGCTTAAAAGCCCAACCTAAACCAAAGCACAACTATATATATTTACAAACCTATTTTTAGGGTTTTTGCTTCTTCTATCCCTCCTGACTTTGTCATCCCTCCTCAATTCTACCATCAATTGGATCTTTTTATCTTCTTCTTTTTTCATCATTTTCCTTGTTCCTTCTTTGTTGTTTTGTCATTTCATCTTTAATTTCTTGAATTATTCTTATTTTCTTATTTTATATACTAGATCAATATGTGAAATTGTGATTTTTATTATTTGGTGTTTCATGGGAAGCTTTGCTACTTTGGTGTTTAGAAGGTCCACCTAATTATAATACATGGCATTTCCATTTATTTTGATCATTTTGTGATTATTTTTAATAGTAGAATTCAAGTTATCAATTTTTCTTAGAATTAGTTAATGTTACTTATAAGTGATTGAACTTAAGTTTTCTATATTATTTAGTGACATTTTCATAGTTTTTGTTACACTTTTCAGCTCCTTTTGTTAGATATTGTGCTTGATTTGACTTGAAAGTGCTTGTTTTGAATTAATATAATTTAAGGATCAAATTGTCATAATTAGTTGATAATTGCACTCACTTGATTTATATGAAAACTGATATTACAAATTGCTATTTTCATTGCAAGAACCTCAAGACATAGAGCCAAAAGTGGAACAAATAACTTGAAGTCACAAGATCAAGCGTGGACATTTCGGGCAAAGTTCGTTGCAATGAAGTTAGTGTTTCGCTGTGGCGCAACCATTAAATATCGCCACGACGAAGTCAGTGTTTCGCTGCAACGTAACCATTAAATATCGCTGCGACAAAATCAGTAGTTTGTTGCTGCAAAACCATTAAAGATCAACATAACGATCCTTCAAATTAGCGCAAACCTGAACCATTTTTGAAATTTTCACATACTGTACAATCCGATCCACAACCCGTTTTTGGAAAGAAAACCTATTTTGGGTTAAGTAATAAGACAGCTGACAGGTCATAAGACACAATCCACTACCTTGGCACCCACGGTTCCTATTTCTCTTTTCCATTCTCACCGCCATCTTCCACCATGGTTAGCCCGGGTTTATTCCTAGTTGTGAGGTTTCCGGTTGCAATGCGTGGCTAGGCGATTTCCTTCCTCTTGAAGATGTAGCGATGGCTGGAGTTCAATGTTCTTAAAAGGGGAGTAGTTTAATCCGTAGTTTAGCTATGATTTAAGAATGCCTAATTCTAGGATTTGTAACTTGTAATTAAGCTACTTGATTATTGTTTAATAAAATGTTAGATTGTTGATGTAGAACTTTGATTTTGAATATATGAAGTCTCATATATGTCATTTGTGACCTTCTTGATTCTCTTTATTCTTGCATGGCTGTGTTTGATATTGAGTTGATTAAGATTTCATTTGACCTATTGCATTGGGTGATCCTACTACACACACTAAGCTGCACTTAATAGGATCTTAAGACATGGAGTCCCATTAATTAAGATCTTGGACTTAAAGAGTTCTTTAAGGTTTATCATTTTGAAGCTTAGTGATCACTACTCCACAAAAAAATCAATTTTGGACTAGGAAGGCCAAAGTTCATTTTCAAGAGGATTCTATCACTTTTGATCACTTGTTTTAATCTTTCCATTTTCTATTCCCAAAAATTCAAAAATACATTTTACAAACTTTTTACAATTTAATTTAGTTTGGTTAGTGTTTTCAAAGATCAAAAACCCCCTTTTCCTAATTAACTTACATAGCATGACATATAGGTTAACTTAGGTTCATTCATTTTAGGTTCTAATTAAGTGAAATGACTCGAGGTTGCACCCTATATTGCAATCCTCGGATTATTTTTGATTTGACCTCTAAGGATATGAATAAGGCCTGAATCAATTGGCGTCGTTGCCGGGGAGCCAAGCAATTGCTTCTCTAGGTTGACTATTTTCAATTTGCATGCTAAGTGAGGTTAGGAGCCTTTTTTTTATATTGCATTCTAGATAATTTAGCTTTATAATTTCCATTTTACATAGTTGCATAAATTTTGGAAATACACGTTTTGATAGTTAACATTTTCCATTTGCTTTCTCTATGAATTTTCTTTTCACCGCAGCTAACTCTCACCTTTGTTATGTTGAACATTTTCTACTTCACCACGGCAAACACTACTCTGTCACGGCCAACTTCCTGTTAATACATACTTTTATACATACTCTCACACACATTTTCATACATACTCATACGAACATACACTTGAATCCTTCACATCTCATCTTTTTACTTAGTTTATGTGCTTGCAAGTCAATTTTGTTTTCTTTTATTCATACTTGAATTTTCCCATCTTTTGTTTACCCTGAAAAACCAAACTTCTACCTTTCCACCTTGAAATTGAGAGACGTCTGAGAAAAATTAGAAAGGAGAAGAGAGAAAAAGGTAAAAGTAAGGTAGTCTTTGAGGAGCAGAATTTAGTGGAGTGTAGCTTATCAAGCAATGAGAGGGAGTCATTAGCAAGGGAGAAAATGGCTGAAAACTGTAACCTTAATGTTAACCCACCTAGGAATGGTGATAATAGAGGTAATGGGGAGTAGGAGCGAGTTGGTGAGAACAATGGAAATCATAGAAGAAGGACCATTGGGGAAGCTACTATTTCTGAAGTGAATTATGATCCTTTTACTTTTCATTGGGCAATATACATACATTCTCTGTAGCACACTTTACGTCTTATGCTTGAGTCTCTACTAAGGATCGAACTCCAATTTTCACTTCTAATTCATTACATATTCATCTCTGATGGGTTCCTTTACTGATCATTCTTAATATAACCTACTTGATCTGCTTGAACTAATTCAAAACAATTCTTCTTCGAAAGAAGATTTCTTACTACAATCATCCCTATTATACTTCCATCTCGTTACTCTGATTCATCTCATAATCTTTAACCATGAGGATTATTAATTATCTCCTATCCATATCCAAATATAGGTCTTATATGTACTCAATCATATTGTTCACCAATCCAAGCACGTTATCAAATATGTACCCATAATAACTGGTCGACAAACTCTTGAGGACTTCTACATATATCACTATCCTTTGTTTCACTTTCCATACATACATTCTAAATCAATTTAGGAGCCCGAACATATAGCCATCTTGAAATTCAAGTCTCAAATTCACTATTACAATCTTCTACTTGATCATAAATTCCTCCACTTTGCTTGTACACCTTAAATCTTGTCATTCTCACCCTGTCTTTATGTCTTCTTCAGTCATGTCATGGAAATATTTTCACATCCGTATCAATACAAGTATGTATCTACAACAAAATTTCTATCACCATATTCCCTCATGTAATCATAAATAGTGAATCTATGTCTAATATATCGAGCTATGTAATATTTCTTATTTCTAAATATCCTCGAACTTTCCTTACCATAAACTCTATCAAGGCACCCTTTCTCTCACTAATTCTATTGGCCCAAACTCTTAACAATCGCTCTGGTGATTTACATGTATCTTGAAAGTTGCCCATGTAAGATCCTAATACTGGGCTCTGATACCATAAATGTTGGGACCCATTTGTGGGAACCCAACCTCTTGCGAATATCAGAAGACTTGAGTGTATCTTTACTACATCATACTCTTTAATACATTACATACAAATATTTTTTTCGTCATTTACATTTCAATACCCTCAAAACAAAAGGGTTTTAGAAAGCTATAACGGCTTTTCAAGCCATTTTACAACCTAATCCAAAATCTCAAACTATAAAAGTTACATGAACTACATATTCTTGAAATGTGACTAATCCTTGCATTTTACAAAGATAACTTAAACTCTAAGATATGCAGAATTTTAAGTAACATCCTTATACTCTTGATCACTCGATCTCTTCCTTATCACCTGAAGGTGGGGACAGGAAAGGGGATGAGCTTGAAAGCTCATGGGTAACAGTTTATAATAAACAGATAAGCACAAGCTCTTTTCAAAAACTCATTGCCATTTTACATTTTTTAAAACAAAGTTATTTCATATGTAAGATATCATCCAACATTTATTCCTCGAAATTGACAATTATCAAACGATTTATGAACAATTTCAAAATTTTAATGCATCAAACTTGTCAACAGATCATAAGCACATAAGCACATCAGAATGGTTTGGGTGAATCCAAAACATACGTACGACACATTTCCCCTAAGGGTCCTACGTAGCCGTGAACAGAACGTACTAACGCAGTCCCACATAATGGTTTTGTGTAGCCGTGAACTTATAGGAATCCTTGAAGGAGCTCTATGCTACTAGCAGGCAGGCGAGAGAAGCCTTAAACTTGGGTCAACGTGCACGTGACTAAACTTAGGAGACCACCACAAACCCACATAACACATAATTCATGACTTGTAAACTTGTTGCCCAAAATGACACTTTTTCAAAAGCTTGCTTTTCATATACTCGATATATCTATCTTGAAAACCATTCTTGAAAACATGATTCCATAAACAAGGATCTTTTCAGAAATCACTTGCAAAGTCTTTTATTAAACTTCAACACAATTATTCATATAGCAATGTATAACAATTTCTTAAATCATTCAAGAAAAAAGAATGCAACACTTATGATGCAATTAAAATCAATAAACTTCTTTGATTTAAAGAAAAACAGTAGTGGCTTATTTACTTTATTATAAACATGTACCCACCTTATTTCCTTGCTTATAGGCTTGCTCATAATGTCTCTTCTCTTTGCAAACAACCTGAGGTCTTTAAGACTCTTTCCTGTTGTATCTCTAATATGTGCTCCATGAGCTAATCTAACTGAAATAGGTCTTTTTGATCCCTTTAGTTCTTCGCCAAATGAGGAGATCCTTAGCTCAAATGGAAGCTCTTCTCTTCCTCTACCTTTTTTTCTTCTTGAACAACCTCAAAATCTTTCTTATAGGCAAGAGAACACTTCTTCTTCCAATTTTGCCCTTCCATTTATTTCTTATATCTTTTACACGTAAGTGTCTTGGCAAAAGTACCCTTGAATATTCTGACATAACACTTTATTCTAAAAGAATATTCTCTATGGTCTTACGTTTCCAATGGCACCAAAATCATTCCATTTAGGTCAGTGATTTGAAAGATACACTTCAAACTTTTTTAGACTGCTCTTGTCCAAATCAGTATACTATGCACAACTCTTATCAGAAATTTAGACCTCTTATAAACTGAATTTGACTTTAACTTCTTCATACCATTAGTAGATCCGTGTCTCTAGTTTATCTTGAAAAAAGAGTTATCTTATTTGGAGCTCTACTGATACAGAAATCATCAAAATATTGAAGCATGTTCAGTAAAGTATCCAATTCCTACTCTTCCAATTGATATCCTTACTTTGGTTCAATCCATCCCTTTCAAATCAACACTAAAAGCTATGACCTCCGATGGAGATGTAAAAAGAAAAGTGTTAGGAATCTAAGGGTTCAAGAATCATTTCATATGGAGGTTGAATAACCAAATTATGGCTGAAGAATCAATCAAGGTTTGGTCCTCAATCATATTGAACTTGTCTCGGGACAAATGGCATAATGCTCACTAGAGATGTTGGATTAAGATCATCTTAGGATGATTTCAAAGATAACTTGAAATCTACAACTTTGAAACAGATCTTGAGATCAGATTTTTATCTGAAGGGTCAAAATGGGTCAGACGATAGGATTAAACGAAGCCAAAGGAAAAAGTAGAAGAATGGAAAAAGACAGAAGAAGTGGGAAAATTGCTATAACTTTCCCTACAGATATCATTTTAAGATGTTCTTTATATGGTTCGAAAGAAGACTTCAAGATCTACAACTTTCATGAGGATCTTGAAGAAAAATTCTATTTTCTGGAGGATCGAAAATAGAACAAAAGATATAAGATGAACAGTAACTCGGAAGATAGCAAAACATAGACGAAGCGAAAACAAAAGAAGCGAAAGGCAGAAGATAGCAAAACTTAGAAGAAACGAAAACAGAAGAAGTGAAAGGAAGAAACTCAGAAGAAGCAAAAGGCAGACGAAGCAAAACTCAGTAGAAGAAAAAGTCAAAAAAAAGCAAAACTAAGAAGAAACAAAAAGGCAGAAGAAGACGCGTCAACAAAAGATAGAAGAAGTAAAACCCAGAAGGAACAAAACTCAGAAAAAGACACGTTAGCAAAACATAGAAGAAGACACGCCAACAAAACAAAGAAGAAGTAAAACCCAGAAGGAACAAAACTTAGAAAAAGACAAGTTAGAAAAACACAGAAGAAGATGCGTCAGCAAAACATAGAAGATGACTCGTCAGCCAAAACATAGAAGATAAAAAGGTAGACGATACAAATCACAGAAGATACAAAACATAGAAGAAGTTAATGAATAGTAACACAAAAGAAGTGAAACACTGAAGGAACAAAACACAGAAGGAGATGACATCATCAATGATGTCATCACAGAAAAAGCAAAAAGGCAGAAGAAGCAAAACTAAGAAGAAGCAAAATACAGAAAAAGCAAAACACGAAAGAAGCAAAACTTAGACGAAGCAAAACACAGAAAAAGATGACGTCATCAATAACATCATTACAGAAGAAGCAAAATCACAGAAGTAGAACAAAACTAAGAAGAAGCAAAACGTAGACGGAGAAAAACACAGAAGAAGATGACGTCATCAACATCATCACAGAATAAGCCAAAGACAGAAGATATAACTCCTCTCTTGCACATCTCCCTTATAAGGACCATGGCTTTTAGCCTAGAAGTCCAAAAATTCTATACTATATATTGCTGGAAAGCTGAAAGAAATATTTACAACTTACTAGTAGACACACTTTCTCTAATCTAGCCTAAATCAGCCTATATTAATCCAGATTTTTTCTCTAGTACAGAACATGAATTTTCTACATTCATTCATTGTACTGCACCCAGTTTTTAACTTCGTGACAACTTGAGATTCTTAAAGATCAAATTTAAATTCGATGTCTTCCTAAGAAATGTAGCCACAGGTTTCTATTTTAATAAAAATCAAGAATCATCTCGTTTAGATAACTAGAGAAGAAGTCGTGGCTAAAGGACTGAAACTTGCTCCTTGAACAATTTTCCATATCTAACACCCATTTTGTTTCAAAATCTTTCCTTAACACAAATCATACTAAGATCACCTTTCCTACTTCATTTACTCCTCATTCTCAACTCTATTTCAAATCATTATCACACAAAGAAAATTTATAGTCCATGACTAATCATGAATACTAATAACAAAATGTACGCATGTGCACATATTCCTCACCAACTTACTACACAAGTGCAACTTCATTTTTGCTTCTAACTTTTACCTTAATTCTTCTCACTTCAAATTCTTTTATCCACCAGAAACACCAAAACAAAAACTTGGACATATCCACATTTCTCTTTCACTACTTTACTCTTGTTTATCCTTTCTGATTCAAGAATCTTCATTCATTTGTTCTTTACTCATGACTAATCTCTAAAATTTTTCATTCAAATAGTTCTAGCTTCTATGAAACGTTCGAGGTCCAACAAATTGGGCAAACCCAAGTCCGCTCTTCATGATTATGTTCAAACTATGGAAATTAGATTTCCATATTAATGGGTTGGTCCTAACTGGAAGCGTTGATTTGTTGGGAAAACCTAAGGTCAACGTGGGTAAAGGCAAAGTTGGGTTATGTCCATGGGATGTATACGAATCAAGAGTTGATAACCTAATAAGTATGCTAAATCAACAATTGATAGCACAAGTCGATAGTTGCATAACTGAATGCAATTGGTATGAATAATATCTACTGATTGACCTAATGTGGCTTGGGGGCCAAACCTAAGGTCATTCTTGGTGATATTGGATATTGATCCATTAGGAAAACTATAAGTTTTCTCAAATTTGTAGTGAGAGCTATGGATTTGGATAAAAATAATGGGACCCATAATGCATGTTATTAAAGTCCTTATCGATATGCATTAGAGTACATTCTAACACTTTCTCTCATTCTTCTAGGTTATTGAATCGCACAATGTCTTCGTCCAGTGTGAACCTATGCTCTCTATTAGACTCCATCAAACTCACGGGACCTAACTTCTTAGATTGGTTACAGAATTTGAGAATTGTAGTCAAATATGATAAACTGGGATATATCCTAGATGAACCACTTCTCGATCTCCCTGTTGCCGATGCATCTGATGAGGATCAAAAAGCTTACAAGAAGCTACTGGATGATAGTGAGTTGGCTAATTGTATAATGTTGGCCTCTATGTCACTGGAATGCAAAAGCTGCATGAGGCTATGGATACTTATACCGTAATCTACCATCTAAAGGAACCATTTGATGAGCAAGCTCAGTCTGAAAGGTTCGAGATCACGAGGTTGCTTTTTCGCTCTAAAATGGCCGAGGGATCATCTCCAGTAGATACATTGAAAGGTTAGCCAGTTTGGGTTTTACGATAGATTATGAATTAAGAATAGACTTAATTCTGACTAGTTTGACTGATAGTTATTCACAGTTTATGCTTAACTATCGGATGAACCAAATATCCACCTCAATACTTGAGCTGATTAATCTACTCAAAATAGCTTAGCAAACTGTTAGAAAAGACATTAAGGCTATAATGCTGGTGCAGTCTCCTTCCGATTCTCGCAAAAGGAACCAAAAGAAGAAGAAGAAATCTAAGAAGCTAGTGGAAGGTGTAGCCAAGAAGAAGGTAAAAGATACTACATCAAAGGGGATATGCTTCCATTGCAACAAGGAAGGATATTGGACGAGGAACTGCAAAGCCTATCTGGAGTCGCTGAAGCAGAAGAAGGCATTAGATGCTCCACGGTCTACTTTAGGTATGTTATTTGTCATTGAGGTTAATACTATTTCTGATCATAACATTTGCGTATTAGATACCAGATGTGACTCACATATATGTGTTGATATGTAGGGTCTCAAGTATAGTAGATCGTTCAAGAAGGGAGAGATGGATCTATGTGTGGGAAATGGAGCAAGAGTTGTTGCTTTAGTCGTAGGAACCTATGTTTTGTATCTTCCTAGTGGGATAGGGTTAATTTTAGATAATTGCTTTTATGTACCCATTATGAAAAAGAACATTGTATCTATTTCATGTCTTAATAAAGCGGGATTTCATTTAACTTTTTCTAGTAATGGTTGTTCAATTAAGTTGAATGAAACATTGTATGGTATTGCTACATTGTGCAATAGTATTTACATATTAGATATGTGCAATCTAATTTTAAACATCAATGACAATAAAAGACAAAAATGAGATAACTTAAAATAATCTTACCTATGTCATTGTCGACTTGACCTTATAAGTGAGAGACGCATGGCTAAGCAACACAGGAGTGGTAGCTTAGGGTCATTTGATTATGAATCATATGATACATGTGAATCTTGCTTATTAGGCAAGATGATTAAATCACCTTTTAAAGGAAAGGGTGAATAAGCGAATGGGTTATTAGACCTAATACATTCTGATGTATGTGGTCCGATGTCCATTCATGCCAGAGGTGATTTTGTGTACTTCATTACCTTTATCGATGATTATTCATGATATGGGTATATATATCTAATGAGATACAAGTCTGAAGCATTTGAAACGTTCAAATAATTTAGACATGAAGTAGAGAAACAGCTCGATAGAAGTATCAAGACATTTCAATCAGATCAAGGTGGTGAATACTTGAACAAGGAGTTTCTAACTCATCTCAGAGATAGCAGGATTGTATCCCATTGGACTCTATCTTACACACTGCAACATAATGGTGTGGCTGAAAGGAGAAATTGAACCTTATTGGACATAGTAAGGTCGATGATAGGCTTAGCAGGTTTACCAAAATCCTTTTAGGGTCGTGCACTCGAGACTGTTATTTATGTGATAAATAGAGTCCCTTCAAAAGCAGTTGATCTTACTCCATATGAGATATGGACTAACAAAAAATCCTATCTTTCTCATATGAAAGTTTGGGGTTGTCTAGATTACGTGAAGCAAATTCAATCAGACAAGCCTGAAGCAAAATTTGACAAATGTCTATTTTTAGGATATCCTAAGGAAACAATTGGATACAATGCTTTAGAGCAAAAGGTGCTTGTCTTAAAACATGCTATCTTTTTGGAGAAAAAATTTATTCTAAGAGAAGACAGTGAGAGCAAAGTTGAACTTGATGAAGTTCATGATGCTCAAACAGACGCAGATCAATTGCCTGAACCCAAAATTGTTGTTCACAAAGATGAGACAACAATTGAACCTTTTGACACACAAAATGTTCATAGGTCAAGTAGGATATGCAATGTTCCAGAGAGATATGGATTTCTCGTAAGTAAACAAAATGACATATTGTTCATAAGGGTCAATGAGCCTACAACCTATGAAGAAGCTCTGAAGAGTTCAGAATCTAAAAAATGGCTTCAAGCCATGAAGTCCGAAATGGATTCCATGTTTAAACACCAAGCATGGACGTTGGTTGACCCACCCGAAGGGCTAAAACCCTTAGGGTGCAAGTGGATTTTCAAGAAGAAAATCGACATAGATGGTAATGTGATTACCTATAAAGCGAGACTAGTTGCTAAAGGATATCTTCAAAGACAAGGAGTTGATTATAATGAGACATTTAGCCCCGTAGCCATGCTTAAATCCATTAGAATATTCCTAGTCATTGCTGCTCATTATAATTATGGAAAATGGAAAATGGAAAATGGATGCGAAGATGGCTTTCTTAAATAGAAACCTAGTTAAGGATGTGCATATGATACAACCTGAGGGCTTCATATCCAAAGATGGCAAAAAGGTATGCAAGTATCATAAATCCATTTATGGATTAAAGAAAACATCTAGAAGTTGGAACATTCGATTTGATGAGACAATCAAAGAGTTTGATTTCTCACAAAATCCTGATGAACCTTGTGTCTACAAGAAAGTTAGTGGGATCATATTCTTTGTTTTATATGTGGATGAAATATTACTAATAGGAAATGATGTTTCACGTTTGCAATCAGTCAAAATTTGGTTGTCCTAGAATTTTTTTCATGAAAGACCTTAGAGAAGCAACTTATATATTGGGAATAAAGATCTATAGAGATAGATCAAGGAAGTTGCTAGGTCTTTTATAGTCTACATATATAGATAAAGTGCTAAAGATGTTTAGTATGAAGCAATCTAAGAGAGGGTTTCTTCCTATAACTCATGGGATAAAACTCTCAAAATCTATATATCCCAAAACACAAGATGAGAGGACTCACATGAGTATGATACTGTATACTTCGACAATAGGATCAATCATGTATGTTATGCTATGTACAAGACTCGATATATTGTATGCTCTAAGTGTTACAAGCAGATATCAATCAGATCCTGGTAAGTGTCACTGGGTGGCTGTCAAGAATATCCTAAAGTACTTGAGAATGACTAAAGATGTATTCTTGATATATGGAGATGGAGATCTCGTAGTAAGCGGATATACAGATACTAGTTTTCAATCTGACCAGGATGACTCCAAATCTTAGTCAGATTATGTTTTCTCACTGAATGGTGGAGCAATCAGTTGGAAGATTTCCAAATAAGAGACGAGTACAGATTCAATGACCGAGTCGGAGTACATTGCAGTTGTAAAAGCGACAAAAGAAGTTGTCTGAATCAAGAAGTTCATTATGGAACTTGGAGTAGTTCTAAGCATTGTAGATCGAATATTTTGTACTGTGACAACAATGGTGCTATTGCTCAAGTCAAAGAAGCAGGGTCTCATCAGAGGTCCAAGCACGTACTCAAGAAATATCACCTTATCAAGGAGATAATTGATAGAGGTAATGTGAAGATAGAGAGAGTGCCCACATATCAAAACATCGTTGATCTTTTGACTAAGCCGCTTCCTCAAATGAAATTTGATTCTAATATACTCACCTATGGTATTAGCTACAAAGGCGATTGAATGTAGTGCAAGTGGGAGATTGCTAAAGGTAATCACCTTTAGCACTTTTATACAAACTTTATTTTGATTAATAAAGTAAAAGGCAAATTTTCATTAATTTGATTTTCGTTTATTTATGAATTGATGTCGATCTTAAATCAAGTTAATGAAACCCATGATACAAAATATAACATAAAGGAAATTATGATGAGATCATGATAATGAAATTCCTATCATGTGCAATTATGTTAGTATCTAAATAATCCCTATTCATAGGATTAATAAGACAGGACATTATTAATCCGGGTAGGCTAGCACATGTTATAGTCCTTGATTTGATCAAGCAGTGGATCTCACAAATTGTAAGCATGAGATATTTCGAGTTAACATGTGGATGCTTACTAAGAGTAGTAAGTAAATCGGATGACCCACTATGAGATTATCATTTGGATGATTTATCAAATGTCAATGATTAATCTCATCATATGTCAATGATCATCATATATCAAATGTCAATGATTATCAAATGTCAATGATTAATCTCATCATATCAATGGTGTAAATATCCTTAGACTTGAGTTACTCAAGAATATCTTAGATACCGATCATGTGCTTTGACATCATTCCTTGTTGCCTCAAGACAAGGTCACTTATATGGTGATTACTGGGTACAACTATTGGTATTCAAAGGTAATTGGGTAGTTTATAAAGAATTCACTACTCTTGATAGAAGGAGATGATACTCACGGCCTCTTGTCGGGTCATTACTCAGGAGTCTCTGGCCAAAGCAGTTATGTGTCATGAAAAGAGTCTCCAATGATATATAGAGTAATGAAATCCCAAGATAAGAACTAACATCACTTGGACTAGATGTGACGTAGTCAATCTAGTGGGAGTTGATACATAACCCATACTTCGAACCAAGTGGGGTATAGAATGGTGAAAGGACGAATTAGACGGTAATTATCTATGGAAAGGTTTGTAAGTCAGATAATTAACTATCAAAAAGTTTGTGTGTTAATCAACTTATATTTTGATAAATTGGCATCATGAAAACCCTTCATGGTTTGCTTGAATCACTACAAGAAAATAGAGTTTAGGGACAAAAATTACCAATGGAATATCAACACAATCGGTCAGAAAGCTTAATTAAGGAAGGAATTTACTGATAGACCAAGGCATCAGAGAAACGACCATAGGTAATAATTTGCTACGAACAATAGAATGTTCATCGCAAATTTACTGACAGAAATTTTATATACCATCGATGAATATACTGACGGTTATTCTATTCTATCTTTGCTCGATAAAGTTACCGACAGAAATGATATGTCTGTCATCATTCTATCGACAAATTAATGTTGTCATTTTCTGTCAGTAAATCGAATATATTTTACTGATGAACTTTATTTTTCTGTCGGTAAATTTACTAAAAACTATTTTTTAAAATTTCCCTGCATTAAATTTTATTTGATGATGTTATGGTTGATGCATAATTTAAACAGTTATGAGTT
>JAOTIZ010000006.1:25396745-25411251 GCA_027123425.1 Erythroxylum panamense | reverse complement strand
ATCCCTTAAATCATCATCTGACCTAACACTTCCAAGTTAAGTTATATCATATTTCAAGTAATTGGCCTTAGCTTCTTACGATTAAACTTGCCTTCAGTTCTAAGAGGACCATACAATAACCTTATCTACTCTTTTGTAGAAATATTTCTTTAATAATAATATGTTTAGATCATTCATTATAATGTCAAATGTGTACAAATTGTCGAACTCAATACTAGTCTCGGTAGCTTCTCTTAGTGAAGAGCTATAAGACCTATTCACCCTTTCTTTTCTATCCATGGGTTTAAATTCTCCATCCCCTTCACACAATTGATGACTATTTCATCAAAATGTTCTCTTTTAGAATAATCGATGAGAACCGAACTATTATACCTAAGCCAGAACCAAGATCATCTATCTTAGTGTGGTTATGCTACTCTTACGACAACTCTATCAAATTTACAATGGTAGTAATATCCATCACTAAATATGGAGGGAAATCATCTCAGAAAATTTTGCGACAGACTTTAACGATTGTCTAAATTGCTCTTCAGTAAAGAAGGCGGGAATTGTTGGCTGAATAAAAAAGTAGAGGAAGGAAAAATAGAAAGAAGGTATGATGATGAACTTATTCAACAACCCATGGCTCACTAGGTCCTATTTATTATAGAGTTGAAGTGAAATGCAAGTAATTTTGACTTACCATGAGTTACTATGCAATAGTTGTTTGATCATTATGTCTCTTCCTATACTTAGATGTAATTAATTCATTATGTTTACTTCTTAATACACCTTAGACATGTTATAATACTTCCAAGGTATATGTTGGGGTGTTACACATATAATCTATGAATGAAGATGTAAAGGGTTGCACAAAAGAAGTTGCAGTCATAAATGATACTAAAGTTAATCTAACTAAGTAAGAAAAGAATATATTTGTTGATGTAAGGATTAGAGAGGAGTTCGATTCGAGTTTGGATGATGAAGAGTTAGTAATGCCTTAGGATAAAGCTATTTCCTTTAAAAGTGATCTTTTAAAGAAAGGGAAAAGAGAACAATATGTGCAAATTGTAAGAAAAGAAGGGACGGCTAAAGAAGAAATTGGAGCAAATGATGGAGAAAATAATGATGGGGATAAAATAGAAGATGAAAATATGACAAATTATTTTGAGTCAAATAATAATTATAGTTTTGAAGAGGAAGATGGTTCAGATGTTGATGAGGAGAAAATACATAAATCAAAATTGCTTATATTTAACCTTTATATGAAAAAGATTTAGCACTTAACAAGGTTGTTGTTGATAAAATGAGGGAGTTTACTTTAAAAGTAATATCATAAAATTTGTTAAAGCCAAATGTGTGAGTAGGTACTATAAATAATACATTTTCCACTAGCTTTATGACAGATCTAAATAATTTTCATGAAATTATTTATAATCTTTTTGTTATTATCATGATTATATATATGAAGGTAAGAGTGTTTAGTATAGTCAGACATGAAATCCTATTTTTAATAACAAAAGTGTGGATCATAGGCCATTACAATGAAGCTAACAAATTTGAGGAATTTTGTTAAGAAAGATTTGAAAATTAATATAAGGTATCATGTTTATTATAGGGCTAGAAATTTTGTGAAAGAGGATGTATGAGGTATTACAGTAGAATATGATAAGATATGGGATTATAGGGATGGCAATGGATGGAGCAGGGCCTTGACCCACCCAGGGGTCAATTTGAGCGAGACCAAGCCCAATTGCTAAGCTTAGATTTATAGCCACATTTAATAAGATATGCGTATGTTTTGAATGTTTCAAAAAGGGGTTCTTAGCTAGTTAATTAGGAGTTTATTATGACTAGAAAGTTGCTTTCTTAAAGGTACTGTTAAAGGCAAGATATTGATAGAAGTAGGCAGAGATGACAATAATTAGATACTTCCTATTATGAGTTTTGGTTCACGCTAAAAAAACAGCCAATTAGATATGATTTCTAGAATTATTAAAGAAAGACTTGGATCTTAAAGATAGAGGTGGATGGTTAGTGATTTCTAATCAACAATAAGTTTTACCTTAACTTCATTTGCTATTATAAATTTTTCCTTATATTAGTTATTCATTTATGTTTATTGTTGAATATGTGCACAAGGTTTAATAGAGGCACTTAGTAAGCAACTCCTAAGGGTAGAACTTAGATTTTGTGTTAAGGAACATGCTTATTAATTGGAGAAAGATGAATCGCAAGGATTAAAATTGGAAAGAGTATTATGACAATGTTATAAGTCATCTAATGAATATAAATTATTTTTACATTTGAAAAAGTTAGAAGAGAAATCAAAAGGTGCTCATAAGGATTTGCTCAAAATTTAAAAAAAAATAGCCAAAGTCATATTTCAACACTTTATTCAAATGTGATATTGAGATAATAATCTTTATGAAGTGTTTAATGGAAATATTATAGAAGAGAAGACAAAGAAAATTATTATAGTGTTGATGAAATTAGAGTGTATATGATGAAGAGACTGGTTGAAAATAGAAACATGACCAATAATGAGTGGATAGATGAAATTGGTCTAAGAGTTTATAAGGAGTGAAGTATTAATTATGAACTTAAGACTGATGGTGCTAGTGGATTTGAAGTAATACATAAAAGAGCCAAGCATATTGTAAACTTGAGACTCAAAATATGTAATTGCATAGGTTGAGATGTCTTAGGAATCTTATGTCCTACTGCCATTGTGTACATCAATGAACAACCTGCAAAATACGTTAGACATTAGATTATAAAGCATAAGTATTTACAAGCTTACTAATATATGATGAAGTAGGTCCAATGAGAGAAATTGAAGAACAAACTAAAAATGATCCACCATTATCACCTTCATTAAAAAAAATTCAGGCAGGCCAAAGATCAAAAATAGAAAAGGGGATTAGGAGAATTCTACCAAAGACAACAAGTTGTCAAGGAAAGTAATTAAATTGAGTTATCAAATATACTTCAATAAGGACAAATCAAAAGCACATGTCTAATGAAATATGTGTCATAACAAGCAACAATTAATAGAATGAAAAAAATTGAGTGTAACTTAACACCTATTAAATGTTGCATGATTTTTTTCTCTCAATTATATATCTTCAACTATGTTTAAGTGTTTTTTCTTTTATTTCATGATTACTTAGGAAGGGGTAGGAATAGCACTAGAGAAGTTTAAATGTAAACTTTAAGTGATTTTCAAGCAATTAGTTCTAATATTAATCCATCAAGCTCATGACCAATGAAAAAATTAAATAAAAAGAAGAAAGAAGCCCTATGATATGGGGCATATAGAATAAGGAATCTCAACCACTAGTAACAAGACGAGCAATAACTCAGCAAAGTTACATGTATAAACAAATCATAATGAATTTTGAGTTTTGAATTTAATTTATCAATTAGCATAGCTTTTGATTATTTATTGTTATTTTAAAATAAAAGAAATGCAAAGATGAGGATGAAAAGATCAAAAGCATCCGGAACTACTATAGAGAGATTAAATTAAAATGTCAGGTGCACTGACTTTGAGAACACTAACTTTTTCTATTTGGTAAATAATGTAGCATTTAGGACAATATTGCAAATGTCATTAACTTTTGCAATTTGGTGAACACTAATTTTTTCTATTTTATAAATGCCATAAGCATTTGCATTCCAACTTAATGGAATTTTATGACAGAAATTAGTTCTATAACTAGTGAGATATTTAGTCAAGTTGTCCTTAATTTTTTTGAATCGTCCAAGCTTCTCTAGGAAATAAATCATACGTATGTTTGCCTTGTTCCAAGAAAGCGTCAACCTCATACCATGCTTGATTTTCGATTTATTTCCTGTTGTAACACCATTTATAAGGTTATAACGAAGCTATTTGGTTAGGTCGGTCGTGCTGGGCCCGAACCCAATCACAACGACCCATGGGTCGATCGGTCCATCTCTCAAAGATTGGTCTCACTCCTATCGGCTATACCAAGCCCAGGTCTAGTACACGCATCCATGGCCCAATTGTATGTGGAAGTCTCCCATGCATACGTAAAGACTCAAACCTAGCATCTGTTCCTTATATAAGGTATAACTTGGCCATAATAGAGGTAGGTGATCATAACCCTAATTTTCTCTACTCACAGCGATCCTACCCTCACAAAAAGACTAACTTGAGCGTCGGAGGGGCTTATTGGGAAACAACCCCCGACGTGCCTTCCTTGTTTTGCAAGAACCTTCAAGCCAGAGCTCTCGTGAGAAGCAGCCAACTCCATAGATCCAAACGACAACGTGCAGTTTCACCAGAACCAGGCTGAACCAGTAACAAAAGAATAAATTGTTTCTTTTTATTGTTTACAAATTGTTGTTTAAAAAAATCACTTTATTTACTTATTTATTTAACATTATTGCCTAAAAACTTAAAGTATTGCAATATGTATTTTACATTGTTGCTATAATTTAAAATAATGTATTGGCTTAGTCAAAACTTAAGGCATCATTTTTTATTTTGTTTCCTAATCAAAAAATTCAGTTGCCTTATAGCAACACCAATTTATTTAATGGTTTGAATTCTGTTGCCTTAATAAAAAGGCAATGATAATTGTACTTATAACTATGCTTTTATCTATTTCCTAATGCAGTTTTTGTCTTAATGTTAACAACCTATTAAAACTTTTAGCTTTAGAGTTCAACATAATTTGTTCTCTTGCCCATTAAATAATTTCATTTTTAGCTGGCTAATAGACTTCCCTTCCCTCTTGTAACACCTTGCATTCCTCTCTTACTAGATTTTTATGGGAAAGAGCCAAGGATAATTAATAATAAAGGTTTGTCTTCCCTTAAGACTATTGTTAATATGGTCCATATTAATACCTTCTGGTAATTTTCATTGATTATACCTAGTAAGCATAGCTTCATGATACCCCTCCATATCTCGTTAGTATATCTACATTTGAAATATATGTGCTCTAAGGATTCTACTTCACCCCTGCATAAGAAACATATGTTATTCATACTTAAATAAAGTAGATGATCTAGGGTATTAAGCATTTTTTTAACCAATAACAATAAGTGGAATGAAACTCTTGGAAGAAGGCATTTGTTCCAAAATATTTTAGTCCAACTTTAATATACTCCCCTTATTCTAATTGATTCCTTGTAAGATTCATTCAAAAATTTCCCTTTCCCATTCCCTATCCAAGTGTATTCTTCTTCACAATATACATTTGACCTATAAGAAGGCAATATCTTCTTTGTATCCACTAGTATATTAGACCATTAACCATCCAGAATCCATTCCCCCACTTTAGCACTTGGGCATATATTAATTAAATGGTCATATTGTGGATTCCTTGCTAAAGGCCCTACTAGGCTTTAATTATCAAAAAGTAAAAAAGTTAATTTTCATTCCTTTTTTTGTATTTTATGTTCCCCACTATAGAGTCTCTTATGTTAAAAAAGTTAAGTTATACACTAAGAGTCGCAAGGTTAGCCACATGCTGAAATTTCTTATTAACGACACCATATCATCATTTTCATCGAAGTAGTCTCTTGAATCATTCACAGCTTTTCCAATCTCAACTTGCAATGCCAATCCTTTGTTCTTCTCTCGTTTATCTCTTAACAAATTCATCTTAAAGTTCGTAAGGATCTCAATTACTAAATATAATTCATTAATATCCTAGGCTTCTTTGATGGCTGTAATTCTTGGTATAAATCTAGGAGGCAATGATCTCAATATCTTCTTTACAAGTTTTAGATTTGAATATTTTTTACCAAGTTGATGTGCTTCATTGACAATGTCATGCAATCTCTTATGGAAGTCTCCAATAGTATCGTTTCATCTATCATCAACTCTTTAAATCTAGTGGAAACATCTGAAGTTTCGAAACTATTATAGATTTTGATCCCTAATGTATTATTTGTGGAGTGTCTCACGCTTCTTTTGCTGATTTATAGGCTGGTATCATACTAAATCATCCATCATATAGCACTGAAAATTGCATGTATTGCTAGAGTGTTATCAAGTGCTTCCTCTTCTTCAGCCCTTTTCCATTTAAATGGATCTTTAGGTACCACTTTATTCATTTCATTTATCGTCATTGGATGTTTCCAGCCATTTAAAACCGAATTCCATACTTTTTTTCTTTGTGCTTAAATGAATACTCTCATCCATGATTTCTACGTAGAATAATTGGAATCTTCTAACAATAGTAGCCTGGTGATTGATGCTCTTTCTCTTGTGGCCATAATTGCGAAAAACGGATCTGCAGTAACTTGAAATACCAAGTTCTAATTTGGTGACCCAAGCTTTGAAACCAATTGAAAATCTGAAAGGATGTAGTTTTATAAAAATTATGGTTCAACCATAGTTGCTTTGAGTTGTATCTATGATTGCTTGATATTAAGCAATGGTGCTAGCAACTGTAAATTTTCTAGCACAAGCGAAAATAGGAAAATTAAACGTGAAATAAACAAATTATCGCCCGATATTTGGTAACACAGCTTGGCACACCTTGCCTACGTCTACAAGGCCTTCACCCATCTTAATAACTTTCACCAAGGAAAAACGATAGTTTTACTCAAAGCATTACAGAGCTGAATCACCCAACCCTTGATACTATCCCTCGTCCTCACAACTTGTGAAAGTAAATCACACTCAATAACACGACCACCTTGTGCTAATCTCAACAAAGGCTTTTTACAACAATGTTTGGCAATAAAGATAAGAATTAAACAACTTAAGTGGTTTAAACAATAAGGACATAAATAAAGACACTTGAGATAAGAAAACAATTCCCCTAAAAATGTAGCTTCATCAATCAAAAGTATGGGAAGTAGTAGAGGAATATCTGTTACGAATCTCTGAAAATAATCTGCAAGCAATCAACGCGTAATAGCTCCAAAAAGACGTCAAACAAAACAAGGTTTCATCTCCGAAACGTCATAACGTACAGCTACTTACGAAACCCATGTACTGGACATATTTTTCACTAAAAAACAATAACACAACTGTTCAGAAAATTTACAAATACAATGGAGAAAACACAGCTACACAAATCATCAATAGGATATATGTTTCATAACCGAAACATCACAAAATACAGTTGCACACTTGAGAACAATAATTATTGTTTTTCCCTCACAAAAATGATGGATTAGCAGTCCAATTATTTATCCACATGTGCATAAACATAGCTACCAAGAATAGCTCAATAGAGCTTGTAATTGCTCACAAAAAAATAAAGAAACACAACTACACAAATTAGTTAATTTTTTGCTAGTTTTTCCCTCGCAAAAACAACAGACATTCAGTCCAAAAAATCATGTTAAACCTAGCAGAAATGCATCTGTCAAATAGTGAATCGTGAATCAAATATACACAAATTTAACTACCTTATATAACCATTTTCACCAAAATAGGCTTCCAAAGATAGCTACAAAATCACCAAAAAATCTACACATTATCTTTATGAAGATATGGTGATTTTATCCCAAATAATAAATCGTATCTCCACTAGGATTTTACCTTTAATGTAATTTTACCTTTAAGAGTCCTATCCAACGTACACTTCCAAATATATCAAACTATGTCCAATTACAAATAAGGATCAAATTTAATTTATAAGACATCATAACATATATCTTAACAGCTATGTTTAAAAAATTTACTAATCGAATGAACTAGTTAAGAGTCATACTATGGAAATCTGTCACTGTCTATTTAGAATCTTCAGGCCTTCCAGTAAATTGATACAAGAGAGATTTGGTTATATGATGTATAATAATCTATTATTAAAGAGAGGTCATCCAAATATTCCCAATAAGTCTCTAAAGGTTTCGTACAAATCAAAATGACTTCACACATACACACAACACATTATGATTCTTCAATGAAAATTTGCTTCTCCAGTGACTAAGTAAACATAAACAAGGTGAAAAGTACAAAAGGGTAGAGTTACGGACAATGAAACATTAAATCTATTTACTCATTTTAAGACAAGATTTCCATCATTAGAAGCAGCCAATCCATTTCATTAGAGTTTGTCTGGTTGCTCACAATTTTGCGGTCATTTCGTCTGCCTTCAGAACTTCTTCTCCAATCTTTTCTTTAGCTTCTTTATGTATTAAAGCTATCTTGTTCTTAGTTTTCTCCCCATATTTTTCCCTTTTCTTCTCCAGTTGTTTCTATCATTTGTTGATTTTTGGCAGTGCTTAAACTTTCAAAACTAAGAGGTAAAAACCTATCAAAAATACAGAGCAGAATAAGGAATGTGATACTATTTAATACCTGTAAAATCATGTTAATTGGTAAGAAAAGGAAGTCTTTGAATTAAAACCTTAATCTCTCTCAGTTTGTCTTCTAAAGTTGCCTTTTCTCTATTCTCTCATGTAGCAGCTACTGAGATCTTTTTTTGAGCCCTACTCAGCAATACCAAAATAGAAGTTCCAAGATCAACATCCTCAGAAAATGAGTGGAAATTAAGTTTGCTACAAATATAGGGTAATGACTAAAAACTACTAGGTGGACTTCAAACTTTTTAGTTCTTTTTAAAATACATAACAAAAACTTGAAGATAGTTTTCACAAGAAATTTTTTTTTACATATAGAGTAGAGCAATCATCAAACAAGTGCATAATAATAGATATGTTTGAATCATATTTGCAACTGCAAAAGGTCCACACATGTTTCTATAAATAGGGTGGTTGAGCAAGGGTTTTAGCTATGATTGGGAAATTGCATATTTCAGACATTAGTATCATATATCTATTGAAATGATATTTAAGAAAAGGTGATTCCTTATTGAATACGAATAGATATATAGAAGAAAAAAGATGCACTTTTCATCAAAGAGAGAAGGAAAGAAAGTCGCATTGAATAAACATCATAATGTTAAAAAAAAAGAATTTACCATTTGATCTCTACAACAGGTCATTTTCAAATCATACTTTATAATCAATCTTAGCATTGATATCCTACATAAGGTCTTTTATTAGACCAATAATATCATTAACAAAAAGTAACACAGATGTCGCTCTCAGGGGATTTAAACATCACATGAGTTGCAATATATTTAAATGCAAAAACTTAGCATTGTGTAACTCATTTTAATTTTTTTGATTCCACATAACATTTTTGTGCAATACGACACATGTTAAGAAATATCATTCTATTCTTATAATCATACTTTATATATTAAGATCTATTATTATTGAAAAACTGAAGGGGCTAGTTTCGCAAACTATCTAATTCATTTCCAGCAAACAAAAAAATCAGAACAATTAAAAGAACCAAAAATAAATCAACATCGAAAATTTGGTCATGCAATTCAACACACCTTGCCTAAGTCTGCGGGGCCCTCACTCAGCTTAATCAATTTCACCGAAGTATAATAGATTTACCCAAGGCTTTACTGAGTCGACACCACTCAACCCTTGACATTATCTCTCAACCTCACTTCCGGTGAAAGAATTTTACACCCAATAGTATGACTACCTCATACTAACCTCAACAGAAGATTTTCTCAATCAAACCAGACGACCACGTCGGCGACTTTACAAAATCCAGCAATAATTTTTCAATATGTCCAGCAATAAAATAATTCCAATATCACCATGATGATAGACTACAATGCAGTGTAGAATTCCTACAAGTTATATCTTATATGTCCAATTAAAAAGCCAAACTATATATATATATGCTTTTTGACATTTTTGTCACAACTATGAAACTCTCCCTAAATAATATAATTGGACATATAGACATCAAATACACAAATCCACTCTCCCCCTTGGGACAAAAATATGCCAAAAAAAAGACACGACGAATAGTCATGCATATACCTTGAAATCTCCCTATGAATGGAACATTCACCATAAACAATCTAATGTCTCCTCCTTGGGATAAAACAGTATCAAAACGCATAATCATAATAATTAACAATAGGTGCAGCAGAAGAATCATAAGCACGCCAAGATAACAAATTATTGCCATTCAAAACACTGAGAGATATGCCCGAAAGAGAAAGAGATACCCAAGAGAGATCCATACTGATCAAAGAGCTAAGGAGTCTTTGATCGAGCCAAATGGAAGTCACAATTCAAACTACTAAAAAGATGGAATGACAATGGCAATATAAAAACTAAATAACTAAAAATATATATCTTTTTTTACGTTTCATTTTTGGTTTTTTGTTTTTTGTTTTTTTGGCAACAAACAAATACTTCAAAAACGTAAAGCACACAGTCCCTATGTCACTCGAAAAAATTCAAACATGGCCTTATTCCTTGTCATATTATCTTTTTCATTGGTTTACTCGTCCGAAGTAACTGACTTGTCCTTTGTCTGAACAATTTCTTCACAAGCAGTAACCAACTATGAATCTAGATAATTTCTTATTTTTCCTTCACTATTATTTTGCGCTTATACTTGACCCTTTCTAACATAATTCTGCTTCGCTAATATGGGTTGTTGCTAGATATTTAATGAAAAGTGTCTAGATTTTTTATTTTAACCCCTTTGAAACATAATTTGCGACATCTTGTAGCATGTTGGCCTTATATGCCAAATAACTCCGCAAAAATGACATATTGGTACAAATCTTCTATTCTTTTCTGTTGTTTCTTCTTTTCGGAAAGATCTTGTCATATTACTTTTTCTCCTCATTTATTTTAGAGCACTCACCCTTATAGCTTTAACCTTACCAATTTCTATTAACTTTCTAGTTTTTTCATGCCTCCATTTAATATTCTCAATCCCTTTTCAGTACTTACTAATTTCATTCTAGCTTCACCAAGCTCATATGACATCAACATCAATTTCTTTTCTAACTCTTGGATGGTGTTCTTCATGGAGAGATTCTCTTCCTTCAATCTTTCATTCTTTCTATATATTTTCACCCATTTTTTGTATATTAATTCGTAAGCCTTGTAAATGTTCTCCTTTTTATCCCCTGAACCACTTTCATCACTGTCATAATCTGAGATCGAGCCTTGAGCTGATTGGTCTACGTTTATCTCGAAATTTTCTGATTTACTCCTTTTTTCATCTTCAGTTACTTCCTCTTTAGTTGCTATTAAGCAAGTAATTAGGTTTTTGCTGTACAAAGTAACTAACGCAACATTATTTATAATTTCTTCTTCACTTCCAGATTCATTATCACTCCAAGTGCTCATATAGGATTTTCCTTTTCTCTTCTTCATGGTATTAGCACACTCTACTTGAACATGTCCGAAGCTTTGACACTCATGACATTGAATTCTCTTTACCTTTCTTTCTCCCTTTTGAGTTTTGGCTTATTGTTTGAAGTTGTTGTTCGATGAGCTCCCACCGTTTTACCTAAATTTAGGTATGTCCTTTTTCACTCTCTTCAGCCACTTACTAAACTCTCATGTTAATAGCTCCATATCCTCATTCTCGTTGGATTCATCTTCTAAGTCATTCACGACTTTACTAATCTCAGCTTGCAATGCTAATCTTTTCTTCTTCTCTTGATTATCCCTTTACAAATTCATTTCGAAATTGGTAAGAATTCCAATTACTTTCTCTAATGATAAGTCATTAATATTGTGGGCCTCCTCTATTACTGCAATTTTCAGAATAAATCTCGGAGGTAATGATCTCAATGTCTTCTTGACTAGTTTTAGATTGGAATATTTCTTCCCAAGTTGATGTGCCTGATTCGCTATATCTCGCAATCTTTCATGAAAGTCTCCAATAGTCTCATTTTCATCTATCTTCAGTTCTTCAAACCTAACACAGATTTGGACCCTTCATGAATAGTCTGTAAAGTATCTCAAGCTTCTTTAGAAAATTCACAGGTTGATATCATTGAGAAGTATCCTTCATCAACAGTACTAAAAATTACGTGCAATGCTTTTGAGTTTCCAAGTGCTCTTTCTTCTTCGGCTCTTGTTCATTCAGATGGATCTTTTAGAACTATCTCTCCCTTATCGTCAATAATCATTGGATGTGTCCAGCCATGTAACATCGAGTTCTATACTGTTGTTCCCTGTGCCTAAATAAAGACTCTTATCTGTGATTTCCATGTAGGATAATTGGGACCGTCTAACAGCAGTGGCCTGATAATTGATGTTCCTTCTCTTATAGCCATGTTCGCGAAACTAGGATCTGCACCAACTTGCCACCAAGTTCTAAATCAGTAACCTCACTCTGATACCAATTAAAAATCGAGGGGGTGTAGTTTTGCAAACTTTCCAATTTTACCGTAGACGTCTTTAGCATAAATGAAAACAAAAGCAATCAAAGATGAAATTATAAAAAGCACCAAGTGTCCAAAAGGCTTCAATAGATTTTCTTACTTTGTTATCCAAGTGAAGAAGCTGCCTTTTCTCTCAGTTTTCCTTGACACGAAATTCAAGTGAGACCTAGGAATCTGCTCACTTGATTGAAAATTTCCAAACCAGTCTACAATAAGTAATCACTTACTTACCTGTTGTTGAGTTGCAATATAAATTATCTAGTTATTTCTGTTAGCAACAACAAGTCAATACAAAATTTAATGCCAACTCTCTCACTTCAGCAATCTCAAGATAGATGTGATCTATACACACTCCAACTCAAGATAGAGTTCTATCACACTTAAACCATTATCCCAAAAATCCAAATTGAACAAGAATTGTTATTTAGTTACACCACAAGCCAGCTATATTGCCCAATTAAATTCAATTAACATGGATTTGAATTTTGAACTCATCAATATTATCTTAGATGTTCAATTATCAAAAAAATGACAAAACCAAATAATAAGATATATACTATATATCATAACAGTTGCTAAGCTCCAAGTTGGGTATAAAAGGTACAGATGACCTTGGTCGCTACCTAAGAGTCCCTCTGTTGCATACCAGAACCATTAAAGTCATATATAAAGCTCGTCTTGAAAGTTAGAGGGCAAAAAACTTATCCATAGCTAGGAGAGAGACCCTTATCAAATTAGCCCTTTCTACGATTCCTATGTACACTATGTAAAGCAAAAAACTCCCAAAGAAATATATGATAAGCTATTATATGGGAAAGTACATACACAAACAGGACCTTACACCAGATTCTTTGAAGAATGGTATGCAGGAAAAAAAGAGATGGTGATTTACAAATAGGAGCTCATCTTTTATGAATCAAGCTTTCATCATAAAGTTAGCTTGGAGTCTCCTAAATCTGGACAGTAGTTGACGGAAACAAGTTTTACTTTGTAAGTATGTTGGCAAAGGCAGTTTTTAAATTGTTCTTCAAGTAAATCAGCATCCATTCTATGGAAGAAAATATTACAAGCTACAATACATTGTTGAGAGGAGTAAAATGGTGCGTGGGAAATGGCAAAGTAGTAAGATTTTGGTTGCATAGTTGGTTATCATTAGAACATCTAATAGTCTCTGCCTCACAAGCAATAAGTTGGGAAGGTAAATAGGCGATGGTGGCTGAAATTTTGCACATGGAGGAATGTTAATCTATGGCATGTTGACCCCGCTCCTCCCACATCAACTTATAGGAAAATTCATAGAAGTCAAGTTGTGGTGGTATTCATCAATTCTCCATCAACTTCACAACAAACAAAAGATTCAAGGATGTGTGTGATGTGTGTGTTTGAAATTCTCGAAGAAGAAAGAAGAGAAAAAAGAGGCTTTCGGATTAGGAACAGAAGAGTGAAGCTGTGCCTAAGTGAAGACATGTGACACATATGAGAAAGACAACATCAGAACCTAAAGTAAAAAACACAGTCGTAGTAACACACACGCAAAGTATGATGCATTAGTTGATCACATGAAGTGCACATCACATATACCAGATAAATGAAAACCACCGAAAGCAATTACCATCAAGTCCTATAAATAAGACAGACCTCAAGCATCAGACATAACATAGAAGACTCATTTGAACACTTTCATTGTAATCAAAATCAGAGAGTAATAAAAATAACGAGAAAGTTAGAGAGTTGCTAGAGTACATATCTAAGGGTACTTGAGAGTTCATAAACTCTTTGCAAGTGTTTTAGAAAACACTCAATCTCTTATAACCTTACTCTATTCTTGACACTAGTTGAACCATAAGTGTGGGATCCTTATATGTAAATAATATTTATGTTATCGAACCAAGAAAAATTAGTGTTCTTTACTTTTCTGCAAATTCATATATTCTTTATCAGTCTTTGATATAAAGACAACAGTGCAACACAAAGAACCTAACACAAGTACATGCTGGAAAAGGATAAAATAGATTCTCCAATATGGTGCTTAATGAAAAAGTATGCTATACAATAATGACGTATTAATTTTGCAACATCTCACTACCATAAGGCAAATACCCGAACACCCGAAGGACATTCAAGTACATACCTTATGAATAATGGTATGTTGGAGCAAAACATATCCGACTTACACATGGCATTCCAACCTACACAAGGCATCATCTAACACATTCAAAGTCCCTAAATTTTAAAAACCATTCAAATCCATTCATTCATAAAGCTTACACTGATACCACCAAACGACTATTTATAAAAGC
>JAOTIZ010000006.1:25374448-25395693 GCA_027123425.1 Erythroxylum panamense | reverse complement strand
GCTCTTCTTCCCTACTCTTTACATTTAAATTTGTTTAAATTGTTTTTGTGTGAATTAACTTCTGATTTTATTGTAGATTTTTACAAAAAGCTTTAAAGATCTATTCAACCCCCCTTCTAGATCGTTTACAGAGTGTCATTCACAAGAATAGTATCTTTAATTTCATAATTAGCAAACACATTAAGGAATCAAACACAAACTAATTCTTATACTTTTACATCCATTAATAATAATTTTTACATAACCTGTATTTTCAATTTCAACATTTTATTTTCTCTTTACAACTTCTCTTCTTTAGCATACGAGGAACAATAGTCAAAACTCTTCCACATGTTGAAGAGTCAATGCATTCAAAGAATTTGCAACTTCCATGCTAAATTTGAATGAGAAATAAACAAATTAACAAGATTATTAAGATTTTAGAAAAATCTAGCAAACCTAGAAAGTAGATAATTCAAATAAATCTGCCCATATGCAAAGTCTTTCTCAGGATTCATGTTTGTCCATGAAGTCTGTATAACACTCATTGATCCACAAAAATGAAAAATGTCTTGGTCCAACACACTTGCCTTTGTCTGTATAACACTCATTGTTGATCAAGTTTGAGCAGTCAAATTCTGGCATTAAAACCTTTAGCACTTGAAACAAATTTTAAGTATCCGTTTATCTACTAATTCCTTAAATAAATAAGTAAAGCGAAAACAAAATTTGCCTCTAGTCCACCTTCCTCACTCTGTCACACTCTCTACTCTCCATCTCCGACCTAAATGATAGTAACTGCCTTTGGTGCTTTTTGTCTCCACCCATCCTTAGCTGGTATTCTTTGTGTTGGTAACTACTGATTAACAGAAAAGCGCGGCTAATAGTTTTCCACAACTTCAAATATCAACACCAAAAACAGACAAATATAAAGATTCAGTTGATGCTCATAATCTTTATTTTGAATTGTATTTTCGGTTTTGAAGACTTTGGCTTAGTGCAACGACGGAGCTACATGGAGCTCAGTGGTGCACTGGGCCTCCCAAGATTTTTTTAAAAAATTATATTGAGCCCCCAAAATTTAAAAAAATTAATATTCAGACCCTCTTATATTAAATTTCTGACTCCGCCACTGGTTTAGTATAAACTTTTTTCTTTTATTCGTGGAGATCCATCTCTTCCTTTTCTCGCATATCTAACGGCTTGAACATAGAATGTCAATGTACCCTTTGAGAGTACCAGGTTTCCCATAGGGACCATAAGTTTAGAAGATGAAAATTATTGGCTGTCTACCGGCTAAAAAACAACGAAAATTGTCATTCATATTCAAGCAATTCGTGTTTTTCTCCGTGCGAAAATACAAATTTGACCTCTACACGATTTGCGGTAAAAGCAGTAACTCATCAAGTAATTTACAACAAGAACCCTATGCGATATCCGGTAAAAGCCTGTTCTTTTACCCAAAGGTTATAAATCAGAAATAAAACAAAAAAAATCGAAGACAACATGCAAAAAATGTCGTCGGGGCTAAAGAATAAACACTACGTTGAAAAGCGCCTTCAACATGCCTAGTATAGTCATTCCCCAAAATTACCTAAGAGACATTGCTACATTCCTTGCAAAGTAGAAGCTCTAAGCCTACTCTTGACCATCTCCGAAACGACACGGAACTTCTTGCCCATCTAGCAACTTTTCTACAGCATCTGAAGGAAGGCCAATCATCTCCAATGTTTTCTCCCAAACTTTATATGAAGTCTCAACATTATGCGCTTCTTCAGAAGGATTAGTTGGACGACAATCTTGAGAAATGAATGCACAAACAGGCCAGTCATCTGCTTTTAATAACTCACAGTATTCTGGAACTTGAGGGTCAGTAGCTGAAAACAGAGAACTTCTGGAACCTGAATTAACAAATTAAATCATTACAAATGCTTCCCAACAATCTGTTACTTAAAAATGGTTATTGCACTAAGACACCTGATTTTGATATTTTCTAGAAATCTCCGTGTGGTCTGAATTCAGCTTTTGAAATCCCTATACTCAAGATGATTAGAAAAACAAAACCTTAAATCCCATTATTAACTAAACTTCATTTTGACATGACTAACAATATGATAATATTACATGACTAAAAATATGATAATACTTTGAATTACAATATTTATTCAAAATTCTGTAAACTTAAATTGTTAAATACAGACAAAAGTGTCTGTTAGTTATTAAACCACATGTGTTTCTAAGCTATACTTAAAACTACATGAGGGCTTGCAGGAGACGGTGGAACTATAAGAGGTCCCAGTGCAATTTACACTATATAAAAACGAGACCATGAGAATGAGAGATTGATTCCCCAGCCAAAATGTCAGTTTTCAGGAGAACTAAAAGAGGTACTCCTTTTGCTCTCTTGTTTGATTGCATTCCTTGCAAGTAACCATCATTGTTAATTACCTCAAGCTTGTAGAAACAATCAAGAAAAGAATCGTCATTCTAAGAAAGATATCATCTCTATGGTTTTAGTCTGTGAAACATAATTCTAAGTATAGTCTCCTCCAAAGTAATAAGAGGATGCTAGAAGTGCAAGAATCTTCCAAACAAACAGCTACCGCAGAAAATTATTAGTTGTTCTCTACTTTTCACAGAGGTAACCCCAAGTTCTCTCATTCTAAATCTAGTAACTAAAACAATTGCAAAGTCAGGGCATATCAACAAATATTCATTTTTAAGATCTCATTTTCGGCCTACTACACAAAACTCGTCCACATTAGCAGAACAATGCTATATGCTTCTCATAAATTGGTGAATTCTCCCAAAGGAATTTGCTGTAGCTTAACAACGCAGAGAATGTTTTGTCTACATCAGTATATTATCCAACTCACTCATGATATTTAGAAAAGCTACAAGGGATTGACACCCATGCGGATTAATCACAATATAAAAATGATAATAATGCAAACTAGAACAGGCAAAATAAATGGATAGTATAACAAAACCTGGAGCTCACCTTCTTGAGGGCTAAAGATAAAATAAGGTATTAGCTGATAAGCAGCTTGCACAATTTTTGGAAGATCCCTAGCCTGTTAATAGGGAATGCAGAACATAAGATACAACAGAACAAAGAATTCTAGGATATGGTGATCTTGAACAAAACTTTTGACAGAAATATTACAAAACACAAATCAATGGGTTAGGTGCAGTTCGAATAAACAACATTATCTAGTATATATGCTGTACTATCAAGATTGTAAAATCAGCATAAGTGGGATGCGTCTTGAAGAGAAATACAAAATGTAAGATCCTAAGGTTATGCAACAAAATGAATGCACTAATGCAACAGCCACTAGAATAATTGGAAATGCATCAATGGTGAACAATAGTAAGCCGACTGCTCTCTCTCACTCTCTCTCCCTACCCCAACCTCTCTTACAACCTTAATGATAAATGCAATGAGCATAAAATAAAGATCTGGGTAATGAGATTACCAACTCATGTAAACAAACAAAAACCAAATTACCTCGATTTGTTTTCAAATAAGAAATGTTACCATGTCAAAGCATACAAAAGCTATGAGACCCTCTCTATTCATGTGTGTGTTTGTGAATAATACAAGCTATATCATGTCAGAGGACATAAAAACCACAGGTCTCATGCAATCCAGTTTGGAGCACTCCACTGAATCTTACTTCCATGAAACCATCTTTGAATGTATACTTAGAAGATAATCAATCCCCACACTGACAGCCACATTTTCAATCCAAGCAAAATTATAAACATATTTTGAATCGGCTTAACTGGCTTCTAGCATTGCTTTGAATGGTTTTAGCTTCCACCGCAGCTACTTATACCATAGTCCATATAACACTAGAAGAATATGAATTAAAGAAACGGAACAATAAACTAAATCTTCTTGTGGCTATAAGGTCAGTTTTCAGCCCCTTAATTATTTCTTACTTTCAAGGAGTTTCTATCATGAAGATTGCAGCATGACACTAGCAGCATAAACACATACGCGTCGCATAATCACGCTATGATGCAGTACGAATAGAAGAGATATCAAACTATTAACTAGAACTCACAAAACTTAAAAATCTGGCTGCTGAAATTTGAGTTCCAACTCTGAAATTTCAGTTGGAATTGCTGAAGTAGTGAAAGAAAACAACACTTCTAGAATCTAAGAATCACTCTTTAGAAGAATATATCACACCTTGAAATTGATAGCTCAAAATTCATTAAGAAAATTCAGGCTTTTCTTCCATTGAAAGGTTGATGATATTATATGTAAAAGAACACCTTGGAACTCTAATCCTAATGGAATAGGAAAACCTAATACCTTTTAATATAATAATAAAATCCTATTTAATAATCTTATTATTCCTTAATAAACTTAAACTCTAAATTAATAAGGAAAATATTTTTCTTTTCTAATAAGAAAATTTAAATGTTAAGGATGTCTTCCTTTTTTTCCTGCTACTACCGTTGCTTCAAAGAGGATGAAATTCCTATATAGTAGTTGCAATACACCACCTCATTCCTTGCAATGATATTACAAACATGCATTGTACCATCTTTTGAGGCTAACTGGATAAACTTAGCCATTTAAGGTAAGTTTCACCTTGACAGCTGTATTTGAAGATGGTTCCATAATGAAACCACACATCTTCTCTGCCACATAGGCATCAAGAACACAATTATCGTTGCTTCTTGTAGTCAAAAACATTAACTTGCAATCATTACTCAATTTTGACTTTGCAAGGAACTTTCAACTTCTTATTCATATTTTATGTTAATTTGCATCTTCATCTGAATCTACTTCACACTCAACCACTTAATAGGATCTACATCGATTGGGTTACTTGTTTTCTCAACACCAAAGACATCATCAAGTTTTCAGACAAGAAGTTTAGGAAACCCCCTTAGTAGTTGCTACTTAAATCTTTTCAATTCTCTGTTCTAATTATTTTAGCATGTCATCCTATTGTTTCAACCTATTGTTAAGGTGTTTCAGCTTCTTGTTTTTAAGTTTGATAACTTGTTATTTAGTTGTCTCAGTTTTAGGGTCTGCCAAATAATACACTTTCTCTCGCTTTGTTTTTTCATGTTTAACACTCTAATCGTCTCCCATTATCGCACTCTCTATGTCATCTAGTAATTGAGCACCTTTTGCATATAGGCTCAAAGATTCTAATTGATAAATTAAGGAAAAGGTGCCAGATGTTTGGAATTGTTGGAATTTTAGTAAAGAAAAAAACAATGAATACTCTAACTCCTAGGGTCTAAGAATCACTCTTAGAAGAAAATATCATACCTTCTAGTTGAAAACTCAAAGTTTATAAAGAAAATTCAGCCTTTTATCATGAAAGATTGATTATTACGGAATGATTTTTATTCATCTGTTTAAACTAAATGATGTTACAATGAAGTCCATTGGAGTATTAGCTAGCTTACATCCAAGCATCCTTGTTTCTTTCAAGAGATCTAACACTTATTTCCTCTATGATACTGAAATCTCTTTCTTCAATCATGCTATTTCCATGCTAAGAAAGCACTTGATATTGCCCAAATCTTTGATCTCAAACTCTCTAGCTAAAAAACTTTTGAGCATGATCATCTCTTCATGATGATCTCCAATTACGATGATGTCATCAACTGTGTAGTGATGAGGATTTGATGAACTTAGTGTGGTTTGCCTGACATTGTTGGTACTCAAACTTCTTAATACAAAGGAGCTTAAGTATATAAAAGAAATAAAAGAGAAAAAAATTAGTCAACCACAAATCTTAATTTGGTGAGATGAAGGATGGGAATTGAGTTGGCAGGAAAGACAACAAGGGTTGAAATTTACATTATGTTAAGATTCTTTATTAGATAAAAAGTAGTAGTACGATAACTATGTTATTCTAGTTTTAGATATGCTATCTTGGTTATTTAGAACTTTAAACTTATAGGATATTTATTAGAATAGGATTTAATATTTATTGGGAACACTTTCCCACTAGAATAAAGACCGTAAGAACTTTTCTATAAATATGAGTACTCGTATGAAATTTTAGCATTCCAAACTGAAATCCAGACCTGAAACTTAATATTCCAATAGCCTAATATTACCCATGTTTCCTAATTTTGTGAGTTTAAGCTACTAGTTAATCACTTCTTGGCATCTCTAGTATATTTGTCAAACCATGCTCTAGTTGACTGTTTCAGTCCATATAATGACTTCTTAAATTTGCAGACTTTTTTACTGGTAATAGGATTGTTAAATCAGGGAGGTATTTTCATGTAAACTTCTTATTCCATGTGTCCATCAAAGAATACTTTTTTCACATCAAGCTGATATAGTTGTCAATCCAAATTGTAAGCAAGTGATAAAAGTAATCAGGCTGTATTGAGATTAGCCACAAGGTCAAATGTCTCATAATAATCAATTATGTAAGATTGAGTAAATCCTTTAGCTACTAATCGTGCTTTAAATTTGTTGACACTACCATCAACATTGTGATTGTGAAAATCCATTTGCAACCAACTAGCCTTTTCCCTGGTAGCAATTCAAAAATCTCCCAAGTCTCATTCTTCTCAAGAGCATAATTTTCTTCCAAAATAGCCATTTTCCGTTTTAGGACATCTAGAGCTTCATCTATTGAACTTGGAAACTGTATCTATTCAAGATTACTAATAAGGCACGACGACTTGTTATCTCCATAAGATAAGAAGTTGTAAATTGGACGATTGGCGCAAGACTTTATGCCATTTCTCAAGGCAGTAAGTCTATCATCAACAAATAAACCATTTTGAGTAGAGATGGGACTAATGTTACTTTGTGAAATTTGAGTTTTTAAATTCGAATTAGTCTCATGATTCTAATAAGGTGACAGCTCTCGTTCTTTTCCAACTTTTGTCTTATTTCTCCTAGAATAAACATGCATAAGGCACAAAAGTGTTTTGAGGTTTGTTTATGGATTGAGTTCAACAATATTTTATTTTGTTAAGATGGCCCAAAAGATTATTCAGTTTTGGGCTATAGGACAATAACATGAATTGTGCTATGGCTTTGAATTGGTTGTTTACGAGTACATGTTTCAATGTCCCAAAGCATCAGTTCACTCATGAAGTTCTCCCCCTGAATATCAGGTTTGTAATAAGGTTGATGATCGAAAAACTTGACATCCATGGAGTTGTAAAACCTTCAAGTTATATGAGAATATCACTTGTACTCTTTTTGATTCAAGGAATATCCTAATAATATGCATTTAAGTGCTTTAGGATTAAGTTTATTACTATGTTGAGCATATATGGACAAACATATATATGGACAAACATAGAACAACCAAAGAATTTTAAAGGTAACATTGACATAATGCATGTGTTTGGGAATGATTGGAGAAGAACTTGATATGGTGTTTGGAAATTCAAGGCTCAAGAGGGCACCCTATTTATTAAATATGCAACTGTTAAGACCAATATTCTAAAAACCGGGCTATAGATTAAACCAATAAGATAAGAAATTTAGGATTTAAAAGTTAATCAATATTAAATCATCATAAACTGGTTAAACATTGAATAAATTTGAAAATTGAATAAATTTGATAGGTAAGGAGACTGTCCTTACCTATCAAAGAAGTTGAAGTTTAATTGAAACATGAAATTGTTAAATGAAAATTAATTAGTTTATTTTCGTTTCTAATAATTAATTAGTTTACGAAAAATCAACTAATTAATTAATAAATCGATCGGTTGTTAAAGTAAATCGAACCAAAAATTTAGCCGATTCAAGATTTTTGCGATTGAATTGGTCAAATCGGTTCCCTTTTTTAATCATTGGTTAAGACTGCCTCACCTAAAAAAAGTTGGGAACATGTGTGGTGAACATGATTGACCAAGCAACTTCTAGAAGGTGTCAATTTTTTTCTTTTTGTAATTCCATTTTGTTAAGGTGTGTCTGCACATGTGCTTCAATGAATACTTCCTTGGCTCTTAAGATAATCACCTAGAATTGTATCAAAACATTCGTTTGCATTGTCAGTTTTCAACATTTCTATTTTTATTTGGAGTTGTAATTGAGCCATAGTGTTGAATTTCTTGAAATTTTGGCCAACATCTAATTTTCCTTTTATAAGAAACAACCATGTAGATCCTAGTATGACAATCTATGAACAAGACAAACCACCTAGTGTCAGTAATATTTTTTATTTTAGATGGCCACCATATAGAACTGAAACAAGACTTCTATTGGACTAAATTTGAGACTCCATACATATTGCATTGCAATTTTTTGTTTTGGGAGATTTATCAACTTCAGGGAGGGAAGTCCTCAGTGTATCTTTACATTGCCAATCATCATCCTCAAAATGAAATCCTAAAATTCATTTAAATCCAAACAAAATTTAGCAATGCAATTATATTCCTAAGTAAGATTACCGACTAATAAGAAATTACAATCCCAATTTGAAACAAATAGAATTGATGTAAGAGTTACGTCATTAGAGATGCAACAACTTTAGATAGTGAAGCATCCACTATTCTCACAGTAACAGGTTCTTGATATGGATTACTCGTCATGTGATCATATGCACCTGAATCTAAAATCCATAGGATGTTTTTTCCTAAATGTTTAGTGAGATCACTAAAGTTGTTACCTTTTTGAGTTACAGATCTCGCTCCAATTATGTTCATGGTATAGGCAAAATTTTCTTGAGAAAACGTCTTCTACAGGACCTCAAGTTGCTCTTTGCTAAATGGGTTACACTCAATGGTAAAGGCACCTTCATCTATTGTAGCATGATTCCCTTGAATCTCCTTGTCAATGGCTATCTTTTAGTGCTTCCAATCTGCAGGTTTGTTGTGAATTTTCCAATAGTTGTCTTGCATATGACCTATTTTTTGAAAACGATCACATCATGGTCTTTCTTTTGGACAGATCGTTCAAGCAATTAAGGTAAAAACTTGTGGAGTAGAAGATGTAGTGGTTCCTCCAATCACTACCTTTTTCCTGCGTTCTTCTCATCGGACCTCTGGGAAGAAATCTCGAATATTCGATAAGGGCTTTATTCCAAGTATTTGCCCTCGAACTTCATAGAGATTTTTGTTGAGCCCCAACAAGAACTGTGATATCCTCTTCCTCTTAATGATCTCTTTAGATATTTTTGCATCATTTGAGCAGCCCCAATAGTACTCTTCAAAAAGATCCTACCACTGCCAATGTTGAGGAAGTGTGCTATAATATTAAGTTATAGTAAGCTCTCCTTACAAAAGATCATGGAGGTTGCTTTTAATCTCAAAAACTTCTTAAATGTTTTTCTTTGTTCGAGTAGAATTCTTTTGTTGCTTACCAAATTTCTTGTGTCATACTATAGAGAAGCAATGCCTATCTCATTGGTCATAAAGGTTACCAACTAGGACAACCATATTGTTTTCTATTTTTCAAGTTTTGAACTTTGGATCTTCAACCTTTGGAGGAATAAGATTGCCAGTGAGATACTCATCTTTCCCTTTCCCATAAACATACATCATGACTGATTGTGACCAATGAAGTTAATTGTTCCCATTTAACTTGTGTCTTGTAATGGGAAGAAAAACACCCTCCGATCTGCTATGATTGTTGGTGATGAGGCTATCAAAACTTGAAATTACCTCTAATGAAGATGAGTTATGTCTTTCGGTTGCCTTACCATGCTTAGTCATGGGGAAAAGAAGATATATACACAATATATCATGGGATAAAGAAGATATATAAACAATATATATATATATACACACACACACACACAATGCATAAAGAACTACGAAGGAAATAGACATTTAAGGAATCGGGCAGAGTACCATTATCCCTTTATTACAGAAAACAAATCAAGCTAATTCTAACTAATGGATATCAAGCTAATCCTAGCTAATTGATTCTTGAAACTTATCATTGAATCAAGATCATATCTCTTGAATTGCCACAATTATATAGAAAAATTCTTGGAAAACTTACTAAACTTCTAAAATAAGAGAAAAAATCGTATTTAATAAAAAAAATTTATTCCTTAATGAACTTAACTTTAAACTAATAACGGAAAAATAAAGTAGAAATTTCTTTTTTTTAATGAGGAAAACTAAACTAATAACTCCTTTTCTTTTTCCTCTACATCACATTATTACTTCTTTTGATGTAAGAATCTTGCACAAGTTTAAAGTTAGTGATGTGCATTATTGCATTCTTATTATTGCAAAAAATAAGTGTAGATACACTAACAATACCTAGTGATATACATATTTTTGCATCATACACCATATGGCATGAATTAGATCCAAATTTTCTTGTAGATTGGTAATTATAAATAATGATCAAGTAGCAGTGCATGTATACAATTTTACAAAATTATAGTATCTAGCATTGTAATTCAAATAAATTTATTATTACCAGTCAAAACTCACCAAGAAGCTTCACCATTAAATTGAACATTGTAATTAGCTATTGTTACAAATTATGTACATAATCATAGGGATTTATATTTAAGATTAGCTTGATTATAGGAATTAATTAAAGGATTAGATTACAAATTAAGGTCTCATCTTGTATATAAATAGAGGAGTATAAGTAATGAAAGAAGTGTGAAAAAATACTTCCCTTCCTACTGTGATTTCATGGTATTAAAGTCGAGGGTTTAAGTTTTCTGCCAAGTGGACCAGTGACTTTTGACACTCACAATGACTTTTGACGCTCACCGCCAGCGTCCTTATACTCTCCAGCCACCAATTATCCTTTTCCAAAAGACCCATTGTCAATAGCCCCGCAAGTGAGCCACACATGCTATTAGGAGATACGGCTATCTGCTCCACGTGTAGGCATATGGAAGCACATGTGTTGGTGTTGTGCTATCCACTCACCTAACCTGGCATCGCCTCTCTTCTGCCTCCCTTAGGTGCCTACCTTCTTCACCATCATCAACTGCCAAGCGACTTCTCTGTTTCACTACCAAAACCCATTGATATTGAGTTTCAAACCTTGCATCTTTGAATCCTTAGACGTGTTGGTTACCCTAGGTGGCTAGTTTTGAAATTGTTAATGTGGTTGTTGATTTTGTTAGAGGGTGGACAATCAACCTTTGGTGTGGTCTCTTGCGAACATTTTCTTGTGGTTGGGACCTTGATAACGCTGGTTCCTTGGAAGAGTGGACAATCAGCCTTGAGTGTGTTGTTTTTAAGGACAGTTATAGCTGGCAACTTGGTAATTTTGCTGGTCCCTTGGTGCGGTGAGCGTGGAACACTAAAAACTTTTGGTTTGGTTCACTAAAAGTTTTAGATTCATTTATTTGATAATTCTGCTTTATTTATGTGTGTATATTTTATTTATTTTATTATGATTAACGAGCAAAAGTCAATTATGGTTACCGAAGTTATTACAGTGATGTCTAAGATTACTAAACATAAAATGACAAGTCTTAACTATCTAGAATGGAACAAAACAGTTAGGACTTATTTGCATAGTATTTTTAAAGATGACCATCTTATAGATGATCCAACGACTAATGAAACAAGAAAAGAATGATTGAAAGATGATGCTACGTCATTTTAGCAAATTCAGGATTCGATAGATACTGAGATGGTTAGCATTAATAATCACTATAAGTATGTTAAGAAATTAATAGATTATTAGGATTTTTTATATCTGGGAAAAAAAGAATACTTCATATATTTATGAAGTTCGTAAGAACTTTGATCAGGCTGAATAACATGATCAGTCTCCTCAAGCCTATTTCATGAATTGCAAAAGGTTTATGAAGAACTAAATGTCATGTCAACTTTTATTTCTAATATTAAAGTACAACAAACTCAATGGGAGAAAATGGCATTCATAATTTTTTGGTAGTCTCAATTCTCAATTTGATACAATGAAGTCCTAGATTCTCCCTCGTGTGAAAATTTCCTCTTCAAATGAAGACTTTGCCAAAGTACTCAACATAGAACATAGTGCCATTATTGCTCCATCTATGCTTCAAGTGTTCTAGTCAATCACAATAATGGAAGATCATCCAATCGGAATCAAAATAAAGAAGGCAGTACAAGGGGTTGGGACAAGAGGAATCAAGATACAAGAAGAGTTGTAAGTCGCTACTGTCATGAATTGGGTCATATCTAGCGCATATGTCCAAAGCTACAAAAACAAGTCTAAAAAATCTAATTCCGCTCATGTTGTAATCTTCAGAACAAATAGTTTTACATTTCATAAATGAATTTGTTAAATTTTGTCAATATGCTCTTATAATTCTATCACTGTTATTACTTATACAAGTAATCCCAATAAGTGCCTTCTTTCATCCTCCACCACCCAATAGATCATTGATTCTAGTGCAGATAATCATATGACAGGTAATGTTTTTGGAATGGCTCATCAGACTCCTTTCATTTCCCTATCATATGTTTTCGACCAACCAAGGCTTTCTTATGACGAAGATCACTAGTTATTGTCTTTTTCAGGATCTTAAGACAAAGATCACTGGTAGTGGACATGTATCGGGAGGTCTTTATGCTCTGGATATTTCTGAGTGAGTGCTTAAACATATTGCTTGCTTTGCGATCTTAACTCCTTTTGAAACACACTGTCAATTAAGTCATCCTTCTCTGATTGTCTTAAAGAAATTGTGTCTGAAATTTCAAAATGTGTCATCTCTAGATTGTGATGTCAATTTGCAAACCATCATCTTTTGCCTTCTATTCTTTGAGTCAATAAAAGAGTTAGTTTTCCTTTTGAATTAGTTCATGCTAGTGTTTGGGGTCTAAAACACATCGCATCTAAAACTAGTTTTGATACTTAGCTTTATTTAATGAGAAAGTACTTACGACTATTTTCCTGTTTTATTGATTTCTGTGCTAAAATCCCAACACAATGTAATGTTTCTTAACATACTTTACGAAGTGATAATGCCAAAAAACATCTTTCAGATTCCTTTTACACCTATATACTTAAAAATGGCATTCCACTAGACATCTTGTGTTGACACAATCTCAAAATAGTGTTTGTTAAAAGAAAGAGCAGGCATCTCTTTGAAACAATTTGAAACAATCAACTTTTGTTCCAAAAACATGTCCCCAAGTGCTTTTAGGTTGATGCAGTTTCAACCTGCTTTTGATTAACTGTATGTCGTCATCTATCCTTTATGATAAGATTCTTTATCACATCTTTTTTTCCTATCAAACCCTTGTTCTCCATTGGACCTTGTATTTTTTTTGGAGTACATATTTTGTTTGTAATGTTCGTCACCTAGTTAGATCCCAATTCCGTCAAATGTGTCTTCCTATAGTATTCTCGACTTCAACAAGGGTATTGATACTATTGTTCCACTCTTAATAATACCTTGTGCTTGCTTATGTTACGTTTATAGATCATATTCCTTACTTTCCTGCCTCTTCCAACACTTCTAATACTCAGGGGAAGATTGATGATTTGTTTATGTATCAAATCACCCAGTAATCGCCAAAGGTTGCTTCTACACCTACCATTTCAGCACCACCACCACTTCCACCTATTCGTCATGTCCATTGAAGACAAGGAGATGTTCTTGATACACACCTAGCACCAGCTCCTTCTTCGACATCAAATCCCATCGAGAATAATCCTGACCTTCCAATTACTCTCTATAAAAGTAAACATCAGTGCACTTACCCAATTTCGTCTTTTCTTTCTTATGATCATTTATCACCTTCTTCATACTCTTTAGTTACCTCTCTTGACACTGTATCTCTTCCCAAAACCGTTCATAAAGCCCCATCTCATCTTGGCTAGCAAGTGCCAATAATAAAAGAGATCAATGCTCTAGATGCTAATGGTACTTGGAATTTAGTAGATTTACCAATAGGAAAAGAGGCTATCGGATGTAAATGAGTATTTGTTGTTAAAGTCAATCATGATGGCTTAATAGCTCAACTTAAAGTCCACCTTATTGCTAAAAGGCTATGCTCAGACTTATGGTGTAGATTATTCTCATACTTTTTGTCTTGTGGCGAAGCTGACGTCAATTCATTTGTTTATTTCTATGGAAACTGTCCATTGCTAGCCCTGTCATAAGTTGGACGTCAAAAATGACTTCTAACCTAGAGACTTGCATGAGGAGGTTTATATGGAGCAACCACCTACGTTTGTTTCTTAGGAGAAGGGGGGTATCAAAAAGTGTGTCATCTTCAAAGATCTCTATATGGTTTTAAACACAGTCCTCAAACAGAGTCCTCATGCTTGCTTTGACTATTTTAATCAAGCAATTTGAACGAATTGGAGGATAATTTCTATATATTATTTGTCATAAATGATAGAAATATATATAAGGAAGATAAGCAACAATTCTACTATTCAATCCCTTGATTATTGCCTAGAAAGAAGTAAATAAGATCCCATTAAAATAGGGACCAAAAATGGAAAAGATAAAACGATATTTTAAGAAATGAACTATTGAGCAAATAAAGAAACAAATAAAGTAATAAAACTGAAAATATTCTGATAGGTTCCAAGAAAATAGGTAAGAGAAATGGATATGTTGCTATTGATTTTCTGTAAAACGAATACAAAATATTCTGGTTTCGAGGACCAGCACCTCCAGCCTACGGCTCACACACTCAACACTATACTCAATGCCCTTTCTCCTCATGCCTATTGCTTATTTATACTAAGAATCTGTTATTCCTAACAGATTCGGTTAGCTGACAACCAATCATAAGGTTGTCAGCCACCTTCCCGCAACCAACAACATATACGTATATATATATATATTTACTATATATGTAAATTCATTGCTGAGTTGTCCTGGTTCTATCATATTCTTCCAACACGCCCCCTAAAGCTAGTAAATAGATGTTGATCATTCCCAGCTTGCTGCTTAACTCTTCAAATCTGACTCTAGTAACTGCTTTTGTGAAAACATCTGCAACTTGTTTCCTAGTGGGAATGTGAGCTAGATCAATCAAACTAGAATCTACTTTCCCCTCTATGAAATGACGATCTATCTCCACATGTTTAGTTAGATCATGATAGATAGGATTCTTTGCAATCCCAATAGTTGCTAGGTTGTCACACCAAACCCGCATCTGAGGCTCTACTTTGATTTGAAATTCTGCCAAGAGTCTTTTAATCCATATTTCTTCACAAATTCCCAATGCTAGTGCTCTATACTCATCCTTTGCACTTTTTTACTTCTCCAAGTTACCAAATTAACCCATACAAAGGTACAATAACCTGTTGTAGGCCTCCTATCAGTCACTGATCTAGGCCAATCAGCATCTGTGAATATTTTAATACTCCTTGTCTCACTTTTCTTGAAGAATAATCCTTTTCCAGAACTCATTTTCAAATACTTCAATATTGTGAGTGCTGCATCCATATGTTCCTGTTGAGGTTTGATCATAGACTAACCACACTCACAGGAAAACTAATGTCTGGTAGAGTGTGAGACAAATAGATCTCCCTGTATCCACTAGTTTGCCTTCTTATTTAAGACCTAATTTATAAGTTGATTTCATGGGTGTCTCAACAAGGTTTGACCTTATCATCCCAGTTTCCTGTAAAAGGTCAAGTGTATACTTCCTTTGGGACACTGAAATGCCCTTACTAGATTTGGCCACCTCCATCCCCAAAAAGTATCTCAAACAACCCATATCCTTAACTTCAAATTCTTAGGCCAAATCACCCTTTAACTCCTTCACGCCTTCCCAATCATCACCTGTAATAACAATATCATCAACATAAACTATAAGAATAGTCATTTTACCACTAGTCAGCCCTCAAACAAACAAGGTGTGATTAGTTTGACATTGTTAATAGCCAAGTTTCTTCATTGCCTTTGCAAATCCATCAAATCAGGCTCGAAGTGATTGTTTCAAGCCGTAGAGTAATTTTCTGAGCTTGCATACCCTCTGAGGATGTGTAGCTTCTTCTAGTCCCGAAGGTATTTTCATGAATACTATAAGTTGTAAAGAGAAGGATGAAAAGAAGAAAAATAGAGGAAGAAGAGTATTTGAGAATGACAGCCCAAGTATTTGAGAATGACGACCCAAACCTTTATTAGGTTAGTCATCTTTTATTTATAAATAAGAGACAGTACATAAAAGACTTAAATACCCCAGCTTGTTACAAATACTTTCAACCTTACCTCCCAGGTAAAGCCTTAGTAAGTATATATCTGCAAGTTGATTCCCACTTCTTATATAATTAGTATAAGATCAATCCTTGTTGCAATTTCTCCCTAACAAAATGACAATCCACCTTAATATGCTTGGTCCTCTCATGAAATATTGGATTAGAAGCAATATGGAGAGCAGCTTGATTATTACACCAAAGGTTCATAGGACATGAGTTAGGAAAAGAAATTTCTATAAATAAATGATACGCCCAAATCAACTCATATGTTTGTGTCATAGCACGATACTCTACTTCTACATCAGACCGTGAAACCACTAATTGTTTCTTACTCTTCCACGAAACAAGATTGCCACCCACAAAAACACAGTAGCCAAATGTGGATCTTTGATCAACTGGAGAACCAGCCCAATCTGCATCACATAATCCTTCAACTTTTAAATAACCATGGTCACGATAAAGTACTCCACGCCCTGGAGCTCCCTTTAAGTATCAAAGTATGTGCATAACTGCCTACCAGTGAATACTCCGCGCTGAGGACTTAAATTGGCTAACTACACTCATGGGAAAAGCAATGCCTGGGCATGTCACAACCAAATAATAAAATTTTCCCAACATTCTTCTATACCGTTCTAGATCATCTAATAGTTCACCACCTTCAGCCGTAAGTTTAAGATTAGGCACCATAGGAGTGTCACATAGTCGAGTTCTAAGCGTATGTGTATCTATGAGAAGATCAAGAATATATTTTCTTTGGCAAAGAAAGATGCCCTATCTACATCTAGCAACTTCAATACCCAGAAAATAATTCAATTCTCCCAAATCCTTGGTTTGAAATTTGCTTTAAAGAAAGAATTTCAACCACTCAATGCCTTTACTATCATTCCTAGTAATAACAATATCATCCACATCTATAACGAGTAAGATGCAACCAGTAATGAATTGAGAAAAGAACACAAAGTGATCATATGCACTTCGACGTAAACCAAACTCCATAACCACCTTATCAAATCTACCAAACCAGGCTCGAAGAGACTGTTTCAGTCCATACAAGGATTTATGAAGGCAACACACCTTCCCTGACCCCTCCTATGCAACAAAACCAAGGGTTGCTCCATATATACCTCTTCTTGTAAATCACCATGTAAAAAGGCATTTTTGACATCTAATTGATGCAATGGCCACTGTTTAGATGTCGTAAGAGAAATAAACAAACGTACAGATGCAAGCTTAACAATGGGAAAAAAAGTATTTGAATAATCAACTCCATAAGTTTGAGCATAGCCGTTGTCAACTAAACGAGCCTTTAGGCGAGAAACAGTGACATCAGAATTCATCTTAACAGTAAACACCCATTTACAACCAATTGCTTGCTTACCACATATCACTTCAGATCAAAAGAATAACATCTATAACCCTTTTGAGTCCGGGAATAACCAACAAACAAACATTTTAAAGATCAAGGATCCAATTTTTATATTTGAGAATGAGTGTCACGATAAAAATTTAGGAGGCACAACAAAAAGAGATTTAGCAGGACATAAAACTAAATAAGGAATGTCACCCTGTAACACAGAGGATGCCATACGATTAATCAAGTAACAAGCAGTTAAAACAGCATCAGCCCAAAAAGATTTTGGAACCTTCATTTGAAATAAAAGTGCTCTAGCAGCCTCGAGTAAATGATGATTTTTATGTTCAATGACCACATTTTGTTGAGGAGTCGTCACACAAGAAGACTGGTGAATAGTTCCTTGTTATCGCAAAAAATCAAACAAAGGACTAGAAAAGTACTCTTTTGCATTGTCACTTCACAAAACACGAATTTTAGCATTGTATTGGGCCTAAATTTCATTGCAAAAACCAATAAAAATCGAGAATAACTCAAAACGACTGTTCATTAAATAAACCCAAGTAACATGAGTGTAATCATCAACAAAACTAACAAAATATTGAAAACTAGTTTTGGAAACTGTAGGACATAGACCCCAAATATATGAATGCACTAATTCAAAAGGAGATTCAACTCTCTTGTTGGCTCTAGGAAAATAAGAAACACAATGATGCTTTGCAAACTAACATGACTCACACTCTAAACTGGACAAGGAACATAAGGAGGGAAAAATATTCTTTAAGGTAACCAAGGATGGATGACCAAGTTGACAATGAAAATAAAAGGGAGACTCTAACTTTGGATTGGCAGCCAATGCGGAAAGAGCTACATCACCACCCTCAAGAAGATACAACCCCCTAACTCGTGACCTCTACCAATAATCCTCTTAGTCAACAAATCATGAAAAACACAATGTCTAGCAAAGAAAACTACAAAACAGTTTAGAGCTTTGGTAATCTCACTAACAGACATGAGATTGAAAGGAAAATTGGCTATATATAAAACCGAGGATAAGACAATGAAGGAACAGGGTTGGATTTACCAGAGGCAAGAACAGAAATAGTAGTGCAATTGGCAATAGTAACATTCAATGGATCCGATAATGGTGTAACATAGGACAGAGTACCTATAGTGGCAGTATATGTTCACTGGCACCTGAGTCGATGACCCATTTGTGGGAAGTGGAAGAGAGGTAAGTTGTAGGATTACCTGACTGAACTAGAGTAGTCGTTGAGGAAGTAGGAGCAGAATCCATTGTAGAACCTTGTGACTGAACCAAGTGAGTATACTCATCAACTGAGAATTTTATAAGTTTCTCTCCAAGAGGTTCGGAGGTGGCTGCATTTGCAAAAGACTGAGCTGACTGAGGTGTCCCATGAAGCAGCCAACACTTCTTTATATGATGTCCTAGCTTTCCGCAATGATAACACGTTGTTTTGCCCTCAAAGCAACCACCAGTGTCATTGCAACCACGGCCTCTCGAGCGGCCACCTCGGCCACCACATTCACTAGTATCGATACGAGGAACTTGGCTCACAAGTGCACTACTATCACTTGTTGAATGTTCAGATGGTAGAGAATGGGCAGTGCATTGTACACAACGAATGGCTTCTAAGAGCGAAGGAATCTCTGCACTAGCTAAATTTTGTGAGCAAGCAAAAGCTAAACTGGGAGACAACCCTGCTAAATAGCACATAACTCCAACTTGTTCACGTTGAACCTTCTGAATACTAATATTAGTTGTGTAGAGAAGTAGTGAATTCATCTCCTCAAACATTTGACGAAAATCATAGGAATAATCTTGAACAGACTTATCCTTCATATTAGCCCAATACACCTCACTGGCAAAATCGTACATTCAAGTCACGTTATTTGCACTTGAAAACATAAACGCCAAGGTTTCTCAAATCTCCTTAGCCAATGGTTGGTTACCACCGACAGCTGCGTGTCAATGTTGTTCTGAGAAGAGAATGAGTATCCTATTGCGTGTCAATGTTGTTTTGAGAAGAGAATGAGTATCCTGTTTCAATAATGGTGTTCGGCGTTTCTGGGATCAATCCTGGTGGAGCATTGCCTAACGGGCCAGTGGCAAAATTTTCACCTGACTCGACATCCCTATGATTTACTTTTAAAATTAGCTTGATTATAAAGATTAATTATAGGATTAGATTACAAATTAAGGTCTCATCTTATTATAAATAGAGGACTATACAGAACGAAAGAAGTGAGAAAAAATACTTCCCTTCGTCATGTGATTTCAACTATCAAGCTACAGACCTTGAAAGGAGGATCCATACTTCAAGGAATCTTACTAACAAACACTAATGCCACATCAAGTCTGAATCTATTTAAATGGAATATGTAATTGCAGGGTTTAGATTACTTGAGTGCATGTGTTTATTTATATGCATAAATGTTGTATGCACATGTTCAACTCCAAGATTATAGTTGAAATTAAAAGGATTTAAGATACTCACAACATTTGTGTGGACGACTCCAGGTGATACACATACTACACTGATGCCAGCTTCAGCAGGCAATCGCCTATGGAGAGCATTGCTAAACATTACCTATAAGCCAAAGTCATAAGGTAATGGTTTTCAAAATGAAATGTTGCTAATATAGGACATAAATATTGACTATACATGTATAATACATGCCATGCCTCATATAATTCCTAGTTACACAACAATAATAACATATTTCATATGGATTACACTCTTCATTTGAGTACCAACTGAAAACTCATGTCATATCCTAATGACCTAATTGTAAATATAGCTTTTTAGTTTAAGAGTGCTTTCACGTACCACAGAACGATGAAAAAATATTAAAGAAAGAATTAGATGTTTACTTTGTCCTTGATTAGAAAATAGGAGCAACAAGGGAATGACAACCTCCTTGGTTAGCCAACTCTAGCATAGCACGAGCCACATCCATAAGTTCAAACTTTTAAAAATTCATGGTTTCTCAAATGAATAAAGGAAATATTTCCAAGGCATTTAGAACTTTTGGTTTGGGGAACTTAAACGTTTCAAAATTTGGAAAAATCATAAAATTCATATCAATAGTCTCCTAAACAAGATTATAAGAACTCTACTAATAACAAATTGGTATCTAGATTGTTGCATGGTCTACAATCATTTGGTTAAAAGGAGCCCAGTGTTAATATCAGTGTTTTAAAAATCGGGCCGAACCGGTCGGTCGGACTGAAAAACCGATGACCCGAAGTATGAAACGCTCCGGTTTAGCGTATATTTTTTGTGAGTGATTGACCCATTCATTTTGCGATCGGACCAGTAAAAACCGTTGAACCGGTGAAAGAAAGAACCGATCGATTCATTTAAAATGCCTTGATTTTGATGATTTCAACTTGAATGAATATCATAATTAGTGATCTTTTTTTAATCTTTTTGATGAAATATGACTAGTGAGCTTTATTATCTTATTTTATGTTGTGTTAGTGAACTTAAAAAAAACTTATATATTTTAAAGTTTGAAGGTTTAAGTTAAGCTTACAATTAGATAAATAATTAAATAGCATGTTTACAAATTATCTTTTTTATATAATATATAAAATAAAAATTTATATATTTATTATTCACCAGTTCGATCACGGTTGAATATCGATTGAACCATTGATCCTTTGTTACGGATGCATTTGTGGGACAAAAATATGAACGACGCAGAAAGTTTACTGACTAAGATACTGCTGTCGTGTGTGAAATAAGGAATCCTAGGTGGTCTGATTTTTTGTTATTTCCAGTTATTTCTATT
>JAOTIZ010000006.1:25360721-25374348 GCA_027123425.1 Erythroxylum panamense | reverse complement strand
ATAGGTACATCCAGGAGGAAGAACAAGGGTAAAAACCCTTTGTTGGGAGAAGAATCTCCGGTTAATCGTCCGGTGACGCGATCCCAGACCCGGTACCGTAACATCCTTAAATCAGTTGCTTCTCCAGTTCAATCACCGGTCCGATTTTTAAAACATTGGTTAATATGCATGTAAAGTTGTCATTTGATTACTAAAGGATAATAAGAATGTTGGATTATACAATGTATCTTGTTGACATTAGATTAAAAAATTTTGAAGATAAACTTAAATATTGAATAAATGATAACTTCAGTGGAAGCACCAATTATAGTAATTCATTTATCTAAATAAAAACAAGTTTGACTTAGATTTCATTCAATGATTTGGAATAAAACAAGATTTGTCCAAGCTTTTTGAACACTAAAGGCCAATTGCTATAATAAGACTTGGTTCATTTGCACCTAGCACTACATTAAACTTGGTATAACAAAAGGAAGAGATGAGGGATTTTGTAACGCTAAAAAGAGCCATATTAAATACCTCCTTAAGCAATTTCCTTCCAACTACATAAACAAACAACATAGAATATTTAGAAGAAAAATGTATAGAATTCAAAAGAAACATGATATATTATGATTTATTGATTCATGTGGAAGGTGGAAGAAGGAGAATGAGCATTACTAGTTTGGCATCCCTATTAATAGAAAGGAAATATAGATGCCACTGTAGTAAAATATCATAAGGCTTTTAGAACTCTAAGTCTACCTGAGCCAATTTGCTGCTACTGTATCCCACTAGGCTTGTATACTTTCTCTTTCCAGAAACAACATTCATGTCTTCTGTGTCAACAAATCCAACATGATGCATCTACATAAAGAAATAAAAATTTTCAAAGCCACTTTGATGCAAAATAAAAAGAAGAGTTATTAATTTAGTTTTCATTATTCCAAAAGGAAAATATTCCTACTTTATTTTGTACTTATTAGCTCAAAGTCAAATTTATTAAGAAATAATAATAATGTTTATTAAATAGGATTCAATGCTTATTTTACAAGTCTAGAAGATTTTACCATTCTTTAAGGTTCCAAGAATTTATATATATATGTAATTAAGCTTTCAGTGAAAAAAAAAACACCTTAGTTTTCTCTAGAAACTTTTGAGTTTCCACCTAGAAGGTGAGATTTTCTTCTAAATAATTCTTAGACCCTATGAATGATTATTATAACTATTCATTCAATGTTTTCCTTCCTAAAATCTCAACATTCCAATTCTAAAGTTTCAACAATGGCTACCAAAATTTCATATATGAAATGTGCAACAACCTAACAAAACACAACAACCAAAATTTATAGTATATATGAGTTTTTAGTTACTAGTTTGACATCTCTTTATTCATCCTACATCAATTTGGTATCAAAACTTTGGTTCAATAATGGCGACACAAAGAAAAAGGTCATATCGAGGAATATTCAACGTCCTAGCACAGGGTGAATTAATTCTAAATATTGTAAAAAAAAAAATAGACATGTATGATCCTCGTTCACAAGGTGCTCTACAACTAACTTGCAAGTAACAACTCCCATAACAAAGCAAGTTTTGGAAAGGTTACACAGCCTTAAAAATTCAAATCCCTATAATGCAATAACCCCCAAAAGAAGAAATTATGCAAGCCACAAACTATACTTGATGATAAATATGGGGAAGGTGATAATAAATATAATGAAGGAAATGCACTATTCAACAGCATGCAAAATAAGGGAAAATTTTTCCTTGAAAATTATATTTTGATTTTGATTTCTCAAATTTAACAAGCATTGCCTTTCTAGAAGTGCTAATTATAGATGGTGAGGCTACTAGCAATGCTCCTTCAACTGTTCAATTAGATCTTCAGACATGGACTCAGAAGATGATTAGGAACTTAATAACATGAAGAGTTTGACTATGGTAGCTAATTAGATCATAAAACATGAAGAAATGCAAGAGTTAGTGGATCCTTCAGGTGAGCCAATAAGCCTTCCAAACCCCAAAGCTGAAACAACTGAACAAGAAGCTAAAACATCGGGATAATAGGTTGAGACAACATTTCAAGGAACTAAGAAGATTAACCAATGAATGTTATTTCAAAACTTGATGGTTCAAACTTAATGATATTCATGGTGTTGAGAAAACTACTAACAAGATGGATGTAGATTTTGTTGTAGTGAGTGATGAAGATGAAGTTAATTTGAAGGAAAATGCAAAGTTAGCATAGCATAGAAATAATGGAGAAGTTGTGATTACCTTTGCAAAGTCAAAATTGAGCAATGATGGCAAGTTACTGCCTTTGACTACAAGAAACAACAATACTTATGATTTTGATGTTACGTGGTTTCATTATGGAACCATCTCCAAATTTAGTCTTTGCAACAAACTTTACCCTAAACAACCAAAAGATAATATATTGTAACTTTGGAATACCAACACAAGGATGAGGAGGCATATTGAAATAATTACATAGGAATTACATCTTCTTTAAAGGAATGGCAACAGCAAAAGATGTGTGTGTGTGTGTGTGTGTGTGTGTGTGTGTGTGTGTGTGTGTGTGTGTGAATTTCAACAACTTATACTAAACATCAGTAACTTATTTAGACTTGCAACTCAAATTTCACACCTAAACCCAAATTCTCGCAACCGAAATTTTTTATATGTGAGTTTTAACAACTAAATGATACTTTTTTCATTCATCCTACATCGCACTTCCAAACATATCAACAAAGTGAAAAAAGGTGAATGACAAAAGCTAGATGTTATGTAATGACATCACATTAGTTAATTTTCCAACAACAGCAATAGCATAAAATGCAAAATAGAACAAAAAATATAACGAATTTTGGGTATTCCTTGTTTATTTCTCTTTCTTTGCTGGGTTTTTATTATTGGGTATTCCTTACGCTTGCTTTTTTCATAATTTTGGCATCTTTTCTAGGTTTACTCTCCTTGTTTGTTCAGCTCTTGGTGTGTAAATTGGTGATCATACTTTTTTTGGTTTCATTGGATATCATTTCTTTCTTTTTCTTCTAGTGCAAAAGGGTTTGGTTTTTTGTGTCATATGGTAAAATAAGGTTGACTCTCAACTAGTTGAAGCTTAATCTTTTATCTTTCAAAATTGCAACTCAATCTTGATCATCGAACAATAAACTCTCAAACCTTTTTAATAAAGTCTATTGCATATTGGACCAAATTGTACTCGACCTCTTCTTCTTCTTCTTCCATTAGTACTCTGCTCCTTTTTGGTAAGGGTTTTTCTTTTTTTGAAAGCATAATTTAGTTGTTCAAAACTGTTAGATTCCCAATCTTCTTTGTGTGTTTCATTAGTAATCTTTCCGTTTCTATACCAGTATTCACCGTTTCAAGAGAGAATTCTTGCTCATAGAGTAGAATCTTATTCCTAGATATAATTATTTATTTGCACTTATTATTTTCCATGATTGTTTTCGTTCTTCCTTTATGTTGTTGCTACTTATTTCCTTTTATTTGGTATTTTTTAGCTCCAATTCTTGTTTCTTTTCTCGAGTAGTCTTATCGTCGTTTAGGGACTTGTTACACCTGTCTTGTTTAGCTTGCGTTGGGTGTTAGGGTGGGAGTGGTAACTTTGACTTTTAATAATAGGTTAAGGCTATTCCTTTAATGAATTTTAGGTATAAGAGGAGAGAAAATGTTGACAGATTATAGTTAAGTTCCTAGAACATCGAGACTCTAACAGTAAAGTCACTGAAATTAGTAGTGATTTTAGATAAATACAAGATACGTATAGCGTGCATTTAGGAGCTAAAGCAAAAAAGATCAATGGGTTCAAACATTAACATTCAAGGTGTTCGACATAATGAAATAGTGTAGGTATCTTGGTTATCAAAGAACTCATACATTATGTGGTAGGAATGAAAAGGACTAACAATAAGATTTTATTCTTTAAGATTATGGTGAAAAATGTTTGCAATGTGGTGTGTGCTTATACACCCAAATAAGGATTAGAAGAACAACATAAGTGTCAATTCTAGCATGAGATATATAAGCAATTCAGCAGCTTACCACTAACAAGAAAGTCATTCAAGGAGGAGACTTTAATGGCCATATAGGGGCAACCACAAATGGGTATTCATGTGCTCATGGAAGTTGCAGGTACAAAGATAGGAATGGCAGTAGGACTGCTTTGTTGGACTTTACGGTAGCATTTAATTTGGTAGCCAACTCATTTTAAAGAAAAAAAGAGCACCTAGCAACTTTTAGGAACAAAACCGCAAAGACTCAAATCAACTACTTTCTTGTAAGGTGAAACGATTGACTCAATTGTAAGGAGTACAAAGTGATACCTTACACATGCTTGTCAACTCAACTTAGATTATTGGTTATGGATCTTATAATTAAGGATTGGGGAAAGAAGAGAAATTCTCAAATATGTACCAAAGTTAGATGATGGAATCTAAAAAGGAATGTTGTGGAACAACTTAGGAATAGCGTAATGCCTAGAGAAGAATGGAAACTAGAAGGAGATGATAACCAGATACGAGAGGGAATAGTAACTTTTTTAAGAAATTCAGCTAAGGAGATCTTAAGAGTGTCTAAAGAGCCTAGGGGATAGTAAGATGAAGTCTTGGTGGTGGAATAAAGATGTAGAAAAAAAGGTCAATATCAAACAGGTCGCATATAAAGCTCATTAAATAGCAACACATATCCAAAGAGCGTAGTTAATAGAGAAAGTTACAAGTCGACAAAGAAAGAGGTGAAGAAGATAGTCTTAGGAGCCAAAGCTAAAGACTATGAGAAATTATACCAATGACTGGAAAATAAGGATAGAGAAAGGGATAAGTTGGCAAGAGTTAGGGAATAGAAAGTGAGACTTGAATCAAGTTCATTATATAAAGGATGAAACAGGATGGGTGCTTGAGGATGAAAATAACATTAAGAGAAGATGGAAGAGATACTTCTATAGCCTTTTTAATGAAGGCGAAGATGATAACATCTCTTTGGGTAATCTTAGCACGTCTGAGAAATATCATAACTTCACTTGTTGCTGACAAATCACAAGAGAAGAAATTAAAGTAGCTTTGAAGAAGACGAAGAGTAGAAGGACAATTGGACATGATGAGCTACGCATAGAAACATGGAAGAGTTGATGAGTAGAGTATCTTATTTAGTTAGCCAAGCTTTTTAATGTGACCTTCAAGTTCACCAAAATGTCGAATGAGTGGAAACATAGCATACTAATCCCTCTCTACAAGAACAAAGGGGACATCTAAAGTTGTAACAAGTATAAAGGCTGCCAATTCAGTCAAAACATGAAGTTATAAGAGAGGGTGATTAAGAAAAATAGTGAGAAAGAGTGCACCTATCTCAGAGAACCAATTTGGTTTCATGTCAAGCAGGTCCATGACAAAATCTATATACCTCCTTAGACGATTAATGAAATATTATAAAGACAAACAGAAGGACCTAGAGATGATTTTCATTGCCTTAGAGAAAGCTTATAACAAGGTATCTAGGAAAGTCATGTGGAGGTGTTTAGAAGTTAACGGAGTTCCTTTAACCTGTATACAGGTGATTAAGGATATGTATGAAAGTGTTAAGACTAGAGTAAAGACGACAGGAGAAAAAATAGAGCATTTTTCTATCAATATCAAGCTACACCAAGGATCCTTGCTAAGGCCCCTCCTTGAGTGCAATAGTTAAGTATGAGCTCACCAAGAATATCTAAGAAGATATATCTTAGTGTATATTGTTTGGTGATGACATTATTTTAGTAGATGAAATAAAAGAGCATATTAATATCAAGCTAGAGCTTTAGGCAGATGAGTGAAAGTTGAAAGGTTTTTAATTAAACAATATTAAGACCGAATACTTAAAGAGTAATTTTTTGAGCCACATGGTCAGCGTGTAAGTTAAAAGTTATACTGCAAAAAGAATTGTTTTAAGTACCTTGGATCTATCATCAAAAGTAATGGCAAAATAGATCAAAACATATTTCACCGTATCAAATCAGGATGGCTTAAATGGAGCAATACATTAGAAGTTTTATGTGATAAGAAAATATCATTTAAGCTAAAAGACAAATTCTATCAATTAGCAATTAGGTCAATCATGCTCTATGGGGTGGAATATTGCTAATCAAATAGGTGCAGTCATAAGTTAACGTTGGTAAAGATGAAGATGCTCTGTTGAATGGTGTAATCTTACAAGAAGATATAAGGTCAAAAATGCAGTGCCAAACAAATTACGGGTGATTAACTTGATGGTAAATTAAAAGAGATAAGACTTAGGTGGTTCGAACATTAAGAGGAGACATCCTGACACGTTAGCGAGAAAATTGTACTTAGAAACTGTAAAAGAAGAAGAAGAAGACCTTAAAAAAACTAGAAGGAGGTGATCAGGTATAATATGACTATACTAAAACTTAACAAGGACTTAGCCTCAATAGAAAACTTTGACAAACTAAAATACAAGTCAAAAATCTTACATAAAGAAGTCCTTCTCTTTTCATAGGTCTTTTGTTTTATATTTAGCCTAGATACTTTTATCTGTAGTATTTGTCCCTTTAACCTTTTTAGTTAAGTATTATTTTCTCTTTTAATTGCTTGTTTGTTTTATTTCTTTATTTGTCTTATTTCTTGTCTATTTATTTATTTACTTATTTTTTACTTTATTTTTATTTTTATCTTTTTATCTTTTTATTTTGATTTTGAATTTCTTTTTTTATTTTTACTTTCATTTTTATTGTTATTCTTTATGCATTTATTTGTCTATATTTTTATGCTTTTGTTTTCTTTAAACTTTTTTCAAAAACTTTTTTCTCTCTTTTTTTTCCCTGCGGGTCTATCATAAACAACTTCTCTACTAGTTAAGGGTAAAGATAACATATCTCTAGACCTCTCTAGACCCCGCATCTCAGCGAGATTTCTACTAATATAATGCAATCATTATGGTTCAATTATCTAGGATGGAACATAAGTTTCTTGAATTTTATCAGGTCTAATAATTCAGCAAACAAATTTCCAAAGTTGAAGTACCCAAACTGGACAGCTCCTAGATCAAAAATCCAATACTTGGTACAGTTAAAAAGTGATGGGAGGGGAGAAAAGGAACTTTTGAACCATGTAACTAAACAGGCCCTTTAAAAATGACTATGGTGCGGAAAAATTGGAAAATTTTACCACAACCTATTCTTTGTTTGAGATGCATCATAAAGAGATCAGTACTCTTTACAATGAAAAAATGAGTTCCCTTTAAAGAGCACTATTCTAGATATGCTTGTAAGTTAAAAAAAACCTTCATGACATAAGAAGATCTAGCTAGTCCTTTGATAAAACCAACTATATCATTGACGAGTGGAATAGGAATATGGAAAGACCCAAGTTTCATCTTCCTTAGTTATTAATTTTAGTTTCTAATCAGTTATTCATTTTGCTCCCTACTTGATTATTTATTTGTCATAATAATTACAAATAACGTCAATTTAAGTTAGTCGTTCAAGTAATAACCTACTCCTTATTAAAGTTGGGTAACCTAGCAACCATGCTTTTCACACTTTTCTACCTCAAGCTGGTGGCGAATTATAAATGGATGATGACCCTAAGAATATGGATTCTAGTGAGTAAACCATTTTTCTATACAAGAGGTTCATGCCCAAAAGCTTTTAACATCATTTCCAACTCTACATAATCACTCTTTAACCTTCTTCTACAACATCACTTCTAAGATTGTACATTACTCTTTTAACATTTTTTAACCTTTTTAAAGTTATTACTCCATAATGCACTACACAAGATGAAGTAGAAATATCATATGATCTTCCATATTGTCAAAAGCTAATTGTAGCAGCTACATGTTTTAGTCACAAAAGATTTGGAAAGAATCATCCCAAATATGAAATGGAGCATCCCCACCACATCAAGCATGTCATAAACAAATATGCAAACCATCCAATGACTCAAGTGAAACAAAAAAATAGTACCTTTTCAAGAACCAATATTTGGCGCCTCAAGTACTATCCCAAAAATCATAGCTATGGCCAATTACTTATTACCAACTCATGAAGACATGGAACTAAGGAAAGATACCGAAATGGATGATTCCAATATTTAGGATCCAAAGGAACAGTAAGGAGTTTATCAAACTAAACGAGATCTTCATCTGTCAAAACACTAAAGCTATTTTTCCACAATTTACATTTTCGTGAAAGATTGTTGATCAAGCTAAGATCCTCACACCATTCGATTATTGACCATTCCCAAGCATCATGTAAACTCCAATGTTTGTGGCAATGCAAGTCCTAAACATACACCACTTAAACTTCCATTTTGGTGGAAGGGACAACTAAACCAAATGCTTTCCATATCTCTATCATCTAAAAAGAATGGCCCGTAGTATTTCAGGACCATATATTAATATAATAAAATGGATTTCTTTTTTTAACCAAGGAACTTACTATTGAGTTAACATTGATGATTCGGCTTGGAGATCCTCTAATTAGAGAAGGCAAGAGTAAAATACTAAGCAACGCTGGTGCCAGATGATTCACTTGCATGTGCTCTTCATACTGATCCTTTGAAAACCTTTGTGGTTCTGAATCCAACAAATTTAAAGCACTTTGTTACCAAAAAGAAATTACATATGCATATTGAAAGCATATCCAGCGTCAATTGCTTATACAACTTAATAAGAGCTAATCAATAATAGGTTACGATAACTAGAATAATAATGATAACAAGAAAAAGATAAAAGTGGTCCACAATGATGATAGCCGTAACAATCTTAGTAAAAACTCAACCAAAACAGAACAAACACAGTTATCAATATCTGGAATTACTTAATACTGCTTCGTTAAATCCAATCACAACTAAAATAATTGTGTTTAACTAAAAAATAATGGTCTCTGATATCTTTATACTTGATTCGCTCTTGTTTCCTAAAAATCGGTAATGTAAACTGCAAAGAAGCAGATATCATTAATTGATCTCACTTATATGTAATTAGGATCGTTTCACCTTACTGAAAAGAGAACTTGATTCTTAGAAGGAATGGAATTTAAGAGTTGCGTCTAGTTTTGTTCGTAGGAAGCTAGGTAGCGGAAAAGAGTGCTACCTACCATTCCTGAAATGCAGGAAAGCTGAAGTGTTGAGCTCTTTCTCACAATCAAATGAGAAAATATCAAGACTATAGTAAAAAGTTTTCAGTATGAAATAGCTGAATGCTACTTGTTTTGTTTAAAAAATGCAGACCTCCTATTGAAAATATTCCAGCATTGTTAATAAGAACGTGCAAGGGTCCAGAACGAGCATTCCATGAGTTGGCAAACCTCACAACCGAGTCCAGGGAGAGAAGATCAAGTTCCATCACCTTAAAATTAGACAACAAGAGTATAAGGTGATAAAAAACAACTTATTAGCATAGAACTAAAAAGAATAGCAATGCTGGATCACACACCTCAATGTTGAGAGGTAGGCCCATTCCAGTCCACTCACTCTGCCACTTCTGGATCAACTCCGAAGCTGCACTTGTATTCCTAACAGCCATAACAACATGTGCACCAGCCTCCGCCAATTGCCTGTGCCAGAAACGGTCTCCATTGATAAGTACCCCAGGTATTTGTGAAAAGGCGTGGTTGAATTATTAAAAACAAAGAAACCTAGAGATTTCGCGGCCGATGCCACTAGTGGAGCCAGTAACAATGCAAGTGAGGTCATTGACGGGAGGCAACGGAAGAGGGTTGTGTAAGTGACTGGCCAATATTCTCTGGAATAGCATCTCCTGCACTACGCACAGCCATCCTCTTGCCCACTCTATCCACCCCAAACCTTGCTTCTTATTTGAAGAAGAAGAAGAAGAAGACGACGACGATGACGAGGATGATGGCTTGGTCGCCATGGGCTTAGCTTTTGATTTTCAAGACTAGAACTGGGAAGAGAAAGGAATGCGATCTCTGTCTCTCCTCCTTCACAACAAATGAAAATGTGATGCTGTGATTCTTTGGAAGCTTTTTTTTTTTGGTAGGACTCTTTGGAAGCTTTTAAGAATATGAATATATTCCTTTTTCACGCTCACCACCACTTAACTAGTGGTGGACTGGAATGTCTGTCTTTTCGGTTTTTGAGGCACAAATGCCGCAAAATAGACGTTTCATATCCCCGTGCCGCGCTTTCGTGCCTTCTGCTGTAACGGTATCGTATCGGATTCTTTCTCAGGTGAGTCCAAAGAGAGTGTGGACTGTGGATAAGAGATTTATGCTTTTAATTAATGGTTAAAATACTCACTGATTCGGTAGGTCAATTTTTTAGTGTAAGTTCTATTTTTTTAATTCAGTTTTTTTTTGGGTTAAAAATTGGGTAGTTTATTAACTAAAATTAAATATTTAATTTTTATTTATTTTTTAATTAAATTTCAACTTTTTACAATTTTTTTCAATAATATTTTAATTTTTTAATTTTATTCAATATTAAGTTGATTTTATAAAGGTCTAATATTGATTAAACTTTTTAAACTTTAAAATTTTTATATTATTAATTTAAATTCTAATATGATTTTTAAAACATTGATCAATTGTTTGTTAACCTAAATAGTACTTTATCTAAATGTTAAAACTTTACCTTAACTATAGCTTGACGATTCTTAATAAAATATCATTACTCTTGATTCTAATAAATTAAGTAAAGCTTGCTGGTTGGTAAGAAAATGACATTTCTCTTTATCCTAGATCATTTCTAATAAAGTTGTAAATGTTCTTTGTAAAATATGTAAATTTTGGTTTAATATCACTTCTCTTTTCTTTCACATTTGTTTGTAAGAAAATAAAAATTATTTGGTAATTAATATAAATATAGTTATAAATTTCTATTCATGATGAAATTAATCTGAATAATACGTGTATTTCAACAAAAAGATATTTATTATAAATAATACATTAAAAGATATAAAAATGCATAATTTTACTAATTTATCATGATTTAATCATTTCAATAAGCATAACAAATTAACAATCGATTCAATTTATTTCTAGTAATATTCACTTAAATTTCATATATAATTTGTAATACATTGTAAATACAAATTAAAATACATCAAAATTCAAAGTTAATGGTAATTAATTATTTCTTAATATAATTATTATTATTAGTTATTAATTCATTACATAAAATATCTAGCAGTTTTATTTTTTATTTTTTTTGACGAATAAAACCAAAGATACCGAAAGGCTAAAATCTAAACCCAAGCCATCAGGCTTACCCTATACACCCGGATCCTACAAGCATTTCCCTATCAGAAGCAGTACAAGCAGATTTATCTGACAATAAAATAGGACCTAAACAGGAAGGACTAGTTTCCCCACGATGAAGGAGTGAGCTGCCCTATTGGCAATCCTGCGCGTCCATTGGAAGGACAAGTGAAGGAAATGTCGCTTGAAAGCAAGACAATCAAGAGCCAACAATCCAATCTCTAAATTATTTAAAGACGAATTTGTGATAGCTTGAACAGCCAACAAACAATCTGATTCCACAACAACATGGTCAATTTGTTTGTCTTTCAGCCACGAAAGTACTTCTCTAATCGACATGAGTTCAGCAATAATCAGGTCAAACAATGATGAATAATGTCCGGAGAGAGCAACTACAAAATTCCCACTTTCGTCTCTAAGAACAACAACAAATCCCGTTGCATTTTGTTCTTTAAAGACAGCCGCATCAACATTGCATTTCACAAGACCAGCCTAAGGTATTAGGACGTAAAATGTTAGCTATTGCACTAACCCTCTCAAAGCTCCTCCGAGAATCCTGCCAGTCTTTAATAAAGTTGTCAGCAAATGTAACAATCATATGGGCAGAGACAGTCTTACCTTGCCAGACTCTGAGATTACGATGACACCAGATACTCCATAAAATAGCTAACATACGGGTTAAGGAAGATACAGGTAAGTTAATCAAAATATTCCAGAGAAAAGTTTCAATCTCCTAGTTTGGAAGACTCAAATGCGTCATAGCCCAACTTTCTTTTGCTTTAGGGCACTCCATTAGCACATGATTCAGATCTTCCTCAGAACCACAAACGTCACAAGCAGTAAGGAGCGAGATTCCCTTACGCAATGGCTGGGCTTTGCATGGAATAAACTCCCTCAGACAGCACCAAATAAAATCCTTAATCTTAGTAGGGATAGGTAAATTCCACAATCAGTTCCAAGGTTTCTCCACAGGAAAATTGGCGGTATCCGTAAATAATCTCAGGGCCAGTTTGTAGCCAGATTTAACATAATAAAGTCTATCTCTACTATGATGCCATATCAACTGGTTCGAAGGCTTAGCATACGCAATAAGGATTTTGGCTATCCGTCCAACATCATAAGGCGTAAATAAACCTTCTGTAACGCCCCAAATTAGAGGTTAGAATATTAACAAAATTTAGTACGTTTTATGTTTGCTATTTGGCTAAATTGTGCAAAAACATTTTGGCATGCATTCATGACATTTTCCGGGTAAATTGGTTTAATGAGATTTCTGATTTATTCGGACTGTATTATTATAATTTTTGGCAATTTTCGTATACTTTGAATATTTTTAGAATTTGTTGGTGAATTATTTATGATGTGAAAATTTACGTGGAGAGTCATTTTATTATTTCTTAATTTTTGATCAATTTAGGAATTTTCAAAAAATTCGGTATATTTTGGAAATTTTGGAAATTTGAAAAAAAAAATAAAAATAAAAATATTCTAACTTAAAATTTTTATTTGGAGATTATTAACATATATATATATATATTAATATATATGTTAATAAACAACACCGGTGTTCAATTGCATGTGTGATGCCAAGTGTGAAACATGCATGTCCACACGTTAACCTGTGTCTTTGAGATGGCATCATGCATGGAGGAAAGGTGGCATTAAAATGAGCAAACCCACGAAGTTGGTGGTTAAGACAAGAGTTATTATAGCTTTTGGATTGTCGAAAACATTCACTGCTTTGTGTCTCTCAGTTGGTTGTTTTCATAAGCGGAAACTAGTAAGTAGCTTTACTAATATACAGTTGAAAACGCATGCTCTGTTTATTTTTTTTCTCCAATATATATGTAGATGTTGGGTTGTCTTTAAACTATTACGTAGATGTTGGGTTGTCTTTAAACTATTACATTGGCTTAGAAGTGAGGCTACGAGAATTCTGTAAGTTAATAAAGACAAATGTATTCTGTTTTGGTTTAAAAGATGATATATATATATGTGGGTTCTGTTTTATGTTAGAGAAAAATTGTCTATAGTTATGTTGTTAATTTGTTTTGCATGCTTGGTTTAAAAGATTATATAAATATATGGATATATGGTTTGGGATATGCTCTGTTTTCCTACGTTGTAAAATCATACTCTGTTCTTGCTATAAATATATATACATAGGCATGATCTGTGTAAGGAGTGATTGGTTGGTGAGGTTTGATATTGGGATGAGGTACATGAAGTGTAAGAATAGATAAAGAAAATGAAAGAGAGTGTAATAATAAGGATTTGGAAAGTTTACCGTAGAGAGAGAGAGAAAGTTGGAATGTTAGTTTTGTGATCTTTGGAGTATAAAGTTGTTTCTGATGATTCCGATAGGTTAGAAATGCTGAATAGGTTAGTTTTAAAGTGATGAAGTTA
>JAOTIZ010000006.1:25345048-25360621 GCA_027123425.1 Erythroxylum panamense | reverse complement strand
GTGTGAAACGTTTTGATTTGTTTGTCCTGTCTTGGGTGGCATCCATGTATCCTCCCAGGGGGTATTTGGGTGTTACACCTTCGATCAATTGTTCATCCCAACCAGAACCTGACTCGTTAAAAAGCTCCCTTACTTTCATGTTACTTAAACTTTGGATTGGAGGGGAGGTGATAAAGAAATTAGTAGCTTCATTAATCCAGGGATCTTTGAAGACATAAATCGAAGCTCCATCTCCAAGTCTCCAACGAACACCATGAGTCAATATATCCTTTGCGGCATACATACTCCTCCAAATAAAACTTGTATTTGCCCGATCCTTAGCCTCTAGAAAGCTACCAGAAGGAAAATATCTCGCTCTAAAAAGTTTACTCGGAAGTGATTCAGGATAAGCGATGAACCGACAGGCTTGTTTACAGAGCATAGCCAGATTGAAGCAGTAAAGGTCCCTGAATCCCATGCTGATGTGAGCAGGAGTAAGGATCTTGAGAAGATGGCGAACTCCAAGCCTATTGGAGGAGAGTTAAATGGACTTGAGTCCAAACTAATCCATTTAACTCAAATCATTGGACCGGATACACTTGGAGCTTGAAAACACGAAGACGTGGGCTATTTAATGCTTCATCACTTAAGCCCAATAAGATATCCGACCTATTATTTAATTTTTGGACTTCGTTTTATTTTGGGCTTCAATGTATTTTAGCCCAACCTTTTATTATTTGACCTAGGTATAAATATTTATGTTTTAGGGTTTTACGATTTTTTTAGATCATATTGTTTGAGCGCCGTCGGCTTTAGAGAGAACATTATTCTCTTGTTCTTATTACTTTTCAAACCATCTTTCACTTATCAATTGTTTTCTCAATTGTGGCGTGTCGATTGTTCGTCTCTGGGTTTTATTTTGATCATCGGGATTACTTGGAACAAGTTTCTGAGAGGTGTCGTAGAAATCAAACCTTGCGTATCCTTATTTTCTTGTTTGTTGAATTCCCATTACCTATCCTTTTTAATTCCTCTAGGTCAAAAACCCATAAAACAAAAATACCCCTTAAAAACATCATCACATCGACGTCAATCCTTCCACGGTGCGCGTCACATGCCCCCATATTTTTTGGCACACAAAGACATTCCCAACTCGCCCAATGTATATTCTTTCTAGTAAAGTGCTCGAACCCCACCAGAAGGAGTTCATCATTTTTTGTATTTCATCACAAGTTCTTCGAGGAAGAAGGAAGACGCTCATGCAATACGCAGACAGTGCTTAGGCGACTGTCTTAATTACGACTTCTTTACTCGGTCTAGATAACAACTTATTCTTCCAGCTCATAATCCGCTTGCTAAGCCGATCTTTGATGAAAGCAAAAACCTATTTTTTCTGTCGCCCAATTAAAGAAGGGAGACCTAAGTATTTCCCATGGTCGAGCGGAGTATTTACTTCTAAAATAGCTTCCACCGCGTTCCTGTCAAGTTGTGAAGTATTAGAACTGAACATGATACCAGATTTCTAGTAATTAATCACCTGTCCTGAAGTCGTTTCATAGATATCTAGTATCCTTTTGATATTTTGTCCTTCCCTCGCATTTGCTCGAAAGAAAAGAAAGCTATCGCCTGCAAAAAAAAAAGATGGGAGACACTGGGACTGCCTGGATAAATCCGAGCTCTGTGAATATCCCCTTGAGATGCGGATAGACCTTCAACACAAAGAATGAATAAGTATGGGGACAGCGGATCTCCCTGCCTCAGCCCACGCTTAGGATTGATAGGGCCAACTTCAGTACCATTGAAAGCCACATAATAGCTGACTGTAGTAACGCACAACATGATGAGCTCCACCCATTTTCTGTCGAAACCCAACTTTAACAGAATGAAACGTAATTAGTTCCAATTAACTCTATCATACGCTTTACTAATGTCGATTTTAAGGGCTGCTTCTCCAACTTTGCCTTTACCTATGTTCCTCATGTAATGAATAATTTCAAACGCCACCATGATGTTATCAGTGATGAGACTTCCAGGGACAAAAGCTGACTGCTTGGGAGAAATTATTCTAGGAAGAAGAGTTTTGAGTCAATTCGTGATAACTTTGGCCATGAGTTTATAAAGGACGTTACATAAAGCTATTGGACGAAGATCTTTCATACAACCGGGGTTATCTTTTTGGGTATCGAAACAATCACTGCATCATTGAGATTGGCCGGAAACTCCTGCTTCTCCATCCAATTACGGTAGCTATTAAAAACGTCCGTTCCCAAAATATGTCAGCATTTCTGAAAAAATGTCGGATTCAATCCGCCCGACCCAGGAGCCTTATCCGGGTGCATGTCAAACGTCGCTCTCCTGAATTCCTCCATTTGTAAAGGTGCCAACAAATACTCGTTGTCCTCTTGATTAACCACAGAGGCGATAGAGTCGAACTGATGAAAATCTGAAATTCCTGAAGCTGAAAACAACTGAACAAAATAATCAACAATAACTTTACTCATACCTTCATTGTCTGAAACTTGTTGATCGTGATCATTAGTGAGTGCAGTAATATGATTCAATCGCTTCCGCTTGGATGCTTGCGCATGAAAATATTTGGAATTGGCCTCCCCATACTGCATCCAAAAGATCTTTGATCTTTGCTTCCAATAAATCTCCTTTTGAGCCAGAAGTTTATTAAGTTCAGTTTTCTGCATCCCAAGTAAAGCACGTTGATTTTGTCGTCCCGCCAGATACATATGCCTCTTCAAAGCTTGAATCCGTTCAGGAAAATTATTCCCTAGCTGCTTATGCCAATCGAGCAAACCTTTACTGCATTTTTGAAGTCTGGCAATGATATTCAGATCAGTATTGTCAGTCCAAAAATATGCTACAAACGTCAAAAAACTATCTTCTGCTAGCCACTTATTCTCAAATTTAAACCGTCTAACCCTCCTTGCAGGAAGTTGACGCTTGGCCTCTAACTTAATTGGATTATGATCCGAAGTAGCACACACCAGATTATGCAATTTGTGGAAAGGGAAGATTGCTATCCATTCTTCAGTAACAAAAGCACGATTAAGTCTCTCTAAAGTAGGCGAGTTTGTATTTCTGCCTCTTGCCCAAGTATACCCAAAACCGAAAAGAGGAATGTCAATGAAGTTACAGTCCGAAATACATTGGCGAAAACCCTCCATTAAAGAGCTAGGATACTCCCCACCTCCAAGCTTGTTGTTAATGGACAAAAGATTATTAAAATCACCGAAACAAACCCAAGGCATACTATGGAGACGTGAAAGAGAACGAAGAAGCTCCCAACTAGTTCGCTTTCGATTCGATTCCAGGAATCCGTAGAAACCTGTAAGTCGCCATTTAGAAGTATTCGAATCATCAATGCTGAGATCAATATGATTATTAGAGAAACCTATGGCAGTAGCGGAGGCATCATGCATCCAAAAAATAGCAAGGCCACTACTTCAGCCTACCTAATCAACACAAAAACAGAAATCATACTTCAACAAAGATTTTATTTCATCAACCTTAACAGAGTTCGCAAGAGTTTCACTTAAAAAAAGAATACGAGGCTTATTAAACCTAACTAGGTCCTTCAGTGCTCGAACTGTCTTGTGGTTACCTAGGCCACGACAGTTCCATGCTATATAATTCATGGCTCTCGGTGGGTCTGCTGAGCAAGACTGGCCGATGCAACTTGATATGGGAGTTGAGGCAGAACTGATTCACTTGTATTCATTATCTCTTCGGAGTTGTCTACAGTGTTACCATGTCATTTTCCTATTTTATTTGAAATTAATAACTATTTATTAAATTTCATATAAAATGATAAATTAAATTATAATTTCTTTTTTATATATTGATGTACTTTTTTAATAAATAATTTAAATCATACTTCAATAAATCAAAATCAACAATTAAAACTCCTTTTTATAACTTTCAAACATTAGAAATTTTGAATAAGTCTTTAAACAAGAATAAAAAGTAATAGTAACATCCAAACAAGAAAAATAACCAAAAATTAAATCAAAACAACTAAATAGACCCTAAAATACTCTTCTTTTGTATTCTTCATTATAATACGTTCAAACTGTTAGTAATAATTTATCTTTTATCTCTTCAACTTTCTTTCATTTATTTACTTAGATAGTAGAAAAATTACGAACACTGATCAATAAAAACATGTTTGTTTTCTCCATATATGTATCTTTCTCTTTTCTTTATATATTCTATTTTAGCTATCGGTGGTATCAAAGCTTGAAAATGACTTCTAAAAGTTTTTTACAGCTAACCATTCCACATTTTCAATCATCCTGACCGATGGAGCATGTTGATAGAATTTCTTAAGGTCCAAAGAATACTAGCATGTGTGTTAAGGCGGGCGTAGCAATACCCACAGTTGTAAGGACACATATAAACACATAAAAAAACTAAGTTGAAGGGATTGCAATTGAAGACTTAAAGGTGAAAATTTACTTATTCTAAGCAATTGATCGATAAAATTTACTCACTTCAAGCAATTGATCGATCTATCATGGAAATTATCTTAGCAAATAAACTTATAAGGATGTATTAGACTCCATGAAGAAAAATATAAAGGTTCTTTTAGAGTGAAGCATGTAATGTTTAAAACATTGGATCTGAAGACTTTATAAATAAGAGATGAAGAATCTAATGACTAGCTACTTCATAAGGACTATAAAGATGACTACCCAAAAATGATTCCTCAATAAGATTATGCAAGATGTTACCATTGTTGAAAGGACATTACAATTGTTGGCACTAAAATTTGATTATGTTGTTGTTGTATAAAAGAGTCTAAATACATTTATGCACTCTCTCTTGACAAATTTCAAAGCTTCCTGTTGGTCCACAAATAAAAGATGAATTAATGATCAATTATAAAGGAGCAAGCTTTAAAGGCTTCTAAACCTATTTATTCCTCAAACTCTATTGAAAGAGGTTGAGGTTGAGTAAGGAGACGTTGGGGCAATCAAGATGGCAACAAGCGGTTCAAATTTGATAAATAATTTTACAAGTCCAAAGTAGAGTGATGTAGATGTCATAAATTTGATTATTATAATACTAATGTTATTATAAGTTGTCTAACGATAAAAAAAGGAAGAGAAATTGAATTTTACATAAAAGAAGGAACTAAATTTTTTATATTATAAGGAATTAGAAACCTTGTTGTTGGTGATCAAAGTCAATAAGGAATTGTAATAAATGTGTTGTATATTGATATAGGTGACAATCACCACATGTGTGGAAGTAATTATTTTTCTCTTACTTAAATGAAGAATTTTGTTTTACCATAAGTTTTGATGAATATTCTACTATGAATATAATATGACAGGGTTATATTGATATAAGAAAGAAGAATGGTTATGTAGGAACAATTTGTAAATTTTTTTATATTCCCGACTTAGAAACTAATTTGTTAACTATCAATCAATTACTAAAAAAAAGGTATATAGTGATTTTTGATAAAGGTGCTTATGAGATAGACAATCCTTCTAGAGTAATTATTATTGTTGTCTACATAAGTTCAAATAGGTTGTCTTCATTAAAGATTGTAAGTGCTCAAAGTTAATTGCTAGCCAATGTGAAAGACTCTTTAATGGCTTTGGCATTTTCTCTACAGAGATTTAAATCTCAGTGGATTAAAGAGTCAACAGCAAAATAATGGAGATTAATCTTCCATAAATTATCATTTCTCAAGTTTGTGAATAATATGTTGTTAGTAAACAACACCATTCTTAATCCACCAAAGGAAAGTCATGGAGAGCATAACATATTATAAAGCTCTTTCATTCAAATATTTGTGGCCTGATAAAGCCATCGTCTAATGGGATAAAAGATACAAAATTATCTTCGCTAATGTTTATATTAAAAAAACTTGGATTTAATTTTTGTAAGAGAAATGATAAGCTTTTAATGCATTTAAAAGCTTCAAGGCATGTGATAAAAATGAAACAGATAATGCCATTAAAACTTTATGTATAAGTCACAGTAGAGAATATTGTTTAAAAGAATTTGAAATTTTTTTGTGAAGCTTATGATATTAAAAGGGAGCTCATAACTACTCATACACCATAGCAAAATGGTACGTCAAAAAGGAAAAAGTAAAATGTATTGACAAAAAGTGCATTTTAAACTATAACATTTTCACAAAAATACAGGTCAAATCCTAACATTTCAAAACATTCAAAATAATCTATGACATTTGTAAAACATTCAGTTTAGTAAATGGATGGAAATGTTGATAGAATTATGTTTCATTTATTATGTTCTATCATTGCTAATATGACATTAAAAAAATTTATTAGTCATATAGGTCTATTACGTGATATACATGTAGTATAATAGGCCCCACATATTTAAATTAAACTTAAAATTTTAAATTATTTTTAAATTTTAATCAATCATAATAAATTCTAATTAATCATAATTAACCATAATAAATTATAATAAACCTTAACTAGCTTTAATTTAACATTAATTCCAATAGACTTAATTAACCTAAATAATCTCAATTTAAAATTAAATTAAATTTAATTTAAATAACCTCAATCCCTCTCCTTTTTCACTGATCTAAAATATTAAGGTCTGATTTGTATTTTAGTAAAAATGTTTAGGGTTAAAAATGCACTTTTTTTCTTAGAATTATTTTCAATATGATGAGAAACTTGTTGACAAAGGGGAGAACTAGAAAGAAATTTTGGCTTGGAGCAATAAATTAGAGCTTTCATATTTTAAATAGAAGCCTTATCTTTGTTGTTTAAAACATGACCTTAGAAGAAGCTTGGAGTGGGTTAAAACTATTGGTACATTATTTTGGAATTTTTTATTATATCATCTATGCATATTTACCTTACGAAAAAAAAAAGGAAGAAACTTAAAGTGAGAAGTTTGTCTTTCTAAATGTAAGTGAAGCATCTAAAGCATACAAATTGATCAATATATTAAAGAAAAAAGATTGTGACTAGTAAAGATGTTGTTTCTAATGAAGAAAGTATTTGGTATTGTAATGAGCAACAACTTGCACCAATCATCCTTGATAGCAAAACAGAATAAGAAATGTAGCAACCCTACACCAATAAATTCTAACTGCCTTTACACTTGAAAATTCATCAAATGCTTCACTATTAATAACAGATAATACTGATGTAGAAATTAAATATGTTCTCGTTATGTTTATAATAGGCCTTATTAGATGAAAGACTATAAGGTAACTGAGATTGTTCACATGGAAAATTCAATCATTAACATTGCTTTGATCTTAAATTATAACCCACAACTTTAAAAAATATTATAAAAAACAAAATGGCAAAAGGCGATGAATGAAGAAATTGAAGTCGTTGAAAGAAATGATAAATGGATGTTATGCAATCTTCCAAATGGGCATTCAAAGAAACAATGAACGGATGTTATGTAATCTTCCAAATGGGCATAAAACCATAAGCATGTATCAGGTCTTCACTATAAAACTGAGAGAAAGTGGTTGATAAGTATAAAAGCATAATTAGTAGCTACGGGCTAGATGCAGTAATATAAGGTAGAATAAAAAAATGGTTTTGCTGCATTTGCAAGACATGATACAATTAGATTGGTAATCTGTAAGGCCCTAATATGTACCCTAGAAGCATTATAATATGTCTAGGGTGTATTAAGAAGTGAATATAAAGAATTAAGTGTACCTAAGCATAGTAAGGGACGTAATGATAATTAACTTAAAGACAGAGGTAAATTGGTAATTTCTTCATTTAAGCATGGACATCAATAATTATATGTGAAAGATGGACTATAATGAATTCAATTGATGATTTTATATGCCAATGTGAGAACTAAAGTAAGAAGAAGGACCAAATGTGCAACTTTGTCAAAAATCAACATATGGTCCAATGAGATTGAAACATGTGTCTAAAACTAGAAACTTCATAAAAAGGGGAGTAGAAGAGAGGAGAGAGGGTACGTAGGGTTTTAACTCCAGAATTTTCTCTTCTCATCTCCTCTCCATTCCATCTCCTTGATTACATCATTTTGCAGAAGGAATCAAGTTAATCCTAAGTGAAAATCAAGGTAAAAGTTGGTGGTTTTTCTTCTCATCTTCATCTTTTCTTGCTTTTCTCATGAAGTGTTGGAATTATAAGGTTGGATATCGGAATGAGATATGTATTTGTGGTGTTCTAGTTAGTGCATCAAGCAAAGACAAAGTGGAAGAAAAGGAAGAGCACTAGAAGAAAAGCTAATTGACAATTTTCAAAGTTTGGGACTACACTTAGTTAATTTCTGTATGTGTGCATATTTGAATATGTAAAAAAGATTGATTTGGACATGGAATGGTTTATGGAATTATTTCTTGGTTTTACTTTGCATGGAATTAGTTGAATATGATAAGAAAGAGTAACGTTCAGTGAAATTATGTCTTAGGTTCTTGGTTCACTTGAACCAACCCTATTGTTTCGGCTATAACTCGACTTGTAGACCTCCAAATTAGGTGATTCCAATTGGAGGTGAAACTTAAAACATAGAAATAGAAATATATAGAAGAACAAAGGATCTAATTCTAGCTTTATGATATTGGAAATTGAGATCGAAAATGATGATCTGATGCTACCCTTGCATTGGAGCAGCTTGTGATTTTTGGTTCTTATCTCATGACTTAGAAGTCTAAATGGCCTGATCTTTAATGATATGGAAATTAGAGACATAGGAAAACAAATGTTTAGAAGACTTCAAGGCCTAAGTTGAACGTTTGCTATGTGAAAATTTTAGAACAATTGGAGATCATCGTGTATCTAGACTGTTTTGGTTGCCCATTTTAGACCCACCTTATGCTTAACCCAATTTGCACTATTTTTTAGTTCTTTGCTTCCATTTTTTTACAAAATCATGTCGAAACCTTTTTAAATATTTTTGAAACTTTGCATACACCTAGAAATAAATAAAATATGACCTACTTATATATGAATTAGGTGATTAAACATTTGAATTTAAGATTAAACATAATGCATGCTAAAGAAAATTTACATTTACTTAGATGATTTGTATGCATATTTATTGCTTATATGTGTGTAGTATGACTATAAAAGTTCACATGATAATTTTGTGAAGATAATTAAATACAATTCAACATGTTTTATATTAAATGAGGTATGGGAATTTATATACTAGAATTATGTGAAAGTACCTTAAGAAACATAATTAAACAAAACATATACAAAATAAATTATACGAGTACTTGTGATTTGAATACTATACTAATAATGATAAGTTATGACTTGCATGTATGAACTTAAAAACATATTTTATGTTTTCAAATGAATATCATGTGATTTGTCAATATGTTAATTATGAAATTGGCAAATGATTAAATGAAATGTTACAGTGCCTACTTCATCGCCTTAGTAATGGATAGATAAGCATGCCTACATGATTACAGTGTAGTTATTACAATTTGACACCACTTATGTCTTCATTTCAAGATCATAGTGTCTCTATAGTTTGATATCTTCAGATATCCACAGTTTGATACCTCTGGGTATCCACAGTTCGATACCTTTAGGTATTTATAGTTCGATGCCTTCAGGTATTCACAATTTGATATTTTCGAATATCCATAACTCCCATTATCTACACCCACAGGAATGTATAGGCTTAAAACAAAAATGAAATTTAACAGTCATAAATAAGAGAAAATTTAACAGTAATAGATAACGGATATAACATGACAATATGAATAGTTTATATTGATGAGCTTTAAATATCAATAGTTGGCTTATGAATGTGCATTTTTGGTATATGGTTAATACATTAAAGCATATTTGCATTATGTACTTTGCTTAATTATGCCATCATTATTTACATGAGATTGTGATATTCATAAATGTGTGTGAGATTAGCAGATGATTGCTATGAGTGGTCATTCAAACTAAGTGTTTCCTCATTAAGCTTTCAAGCTTAGCATGGGTGTTAATCCTTGTGGGTCCAAATAATAAGAGTAAGGCACAAGGATCATCTGCAGGGATGAAGACTAACTATTAGAAGTAAAAGTACCTTTGGATGTGTCTTTTGATTAAACAATGGTTGTATATGTACTGAAGGACATTGTAGTTTCCTAATAGTTTGTAACTAAGAATTTAAGTTGTGTGTAATATCTCTTTTGGATTACCATATAAATGTAATGATGTAATAATAATTTTAAATAATGATGTTAAGGGGTATGAAATTTTATAATATATATATGAGCAACATTAAATAGACACATAAGTAATGACAATCCCTGTAAATGAATAGAATTATATGCCATGAATACGTATAGGAATTTGGGTGTCATGTGTGTGTATGGTTTTAAGTTTCATGAAGGGGGTGTATCATAATCGCATTAGCAATACAAATTTCGAAATATATCTTTCAATTGGATGACAAATATGCCTTTCTATATGGAAATTTAGAGGAGCATATGTTTGTTGATCAATCACTTGGTCATTTTAAGATTAGAGGTGTATACATATTAAAAAACTCTTTATGGATTAAAACAAGTTTCAAGCTTGGTATAGTTATATAAAGGCTTATTTCATAAAAGAAGTTTTTTTTATAAATGTCCATATGAGCACTCACTTTTTGTTAAAGTGAGAGAAGGAGGAAAGATGCTTATTATCTGCTTGGTTAAAAGTTCATTTTGAACCCTAACGTTTTTATCAAAATACAAGTTGAATCTTAACCCTTCAAAGTGTTAATTTGAATTCTAACATTTTCAAAACAATATAAATAAATCCCAAGTAGGTGAAAATTTTAACGAGATTACATTTTCGTTAGCCAAATGCCACATCATCCTTTGTAATGCCTCATATTAGGGGTTAAAATATTGAGAAATTTCAATACATAGTATGCATTGCATAATTACTTATTTGTACATATGCATTTTTAGACTCATACAAATATTTGTACATGCATTCAATGACATTTTCGGGTACAATTGGTTTTAAAATTTCGATTAAGATGAGAATAGTGATTTATTAGTGATAAAAATTTGTTTGGGGACTATTACTAATATTTCAAGACTTTTGGGAATTTTTGGATATTAGGAAAAATAGACCAATGGTGTTTTGACATGTAGCACTTCTATGTGCATGACAAATGACACACATACAATGAGCTATGTGTCAATTTGGTAACAATACACGTGGTAACAACACACATGAGTACGTGTGTTAGAGGGAAAAATCACCGGAGCCTTGTTGTTCTCCGAATTATGTTATTGTTCTTTGAAATCACTGAACCTTCATCACCGATTATTGTTGTTGATTTTTAAGTTAGTGTTAACCTTTGTAAACAAAACAATTTAGTCTAGCTAAGATTTTGTTTCTCGTTGGTTTTGCTTCTTCAACCTTCCACCGAACCCTATTCTTCACCTTCACTGTCGAAGAATTTGCAGAAAAATCAAGTAAGGGATATTTCTAACTCTCTGAGTTCTATGAATGATTATGATGATGTGTTAGTGTTGGAAATGAATTCATACATGAGTTGGATGGCATTTTATGTTGGAAATATATACAGGCATGAGAAGTTTATGCAGTGTAGTCTCGATGAATAAATTCACTGAATGACTTGGGTGAGGATTTGAGGTCATGAGTGTGTAAAGATAGCAGTAAGAGTATCTGGAATTGAATGTGAGATTACTAGGTGTTGTGTAATTTGAAAAGAAAATGCAGAAAATGAAACAAATGTAGTAAGAATGAAAATACAATAGAGAGAGAAATTTGAACATGATTTCACGTGCATGCATCGGTATTTAGTGTTTGAATATAGATTCGATTTGTTTGAGTTGTGATGATCTGAAATGGGAGTAGAAGAATTGATTCAAGTGTGATATGTGTTCATTGAATAAGATTGAAGTGAGAATCAAATTCTAAAAAATTTTGCAGTAAAGAGAAGAAAATGATTAAAACGCAGTAAAGTTCGTCGCAACGAACTATCTTTAGTTCGTCGCGGCCAACTTGAAGGACTTATTTTTAGAAAAAGTTCGCTACGACCAACTCTTAGGTTTGTCGCTGCCAACTTGTAAGAATTCATGAGAAATTTTCCTCTTTAGAAAAGTTGGTCGCGGCAAACTTTCCTTGGTTCACAGCAGCGAAGTCTTTCCTACACAGCTTAAACATACTTTGGTATTTTAGCCATAACTTGGTCTGTAGTTATCCGAATGGAGTGATTTTTAATTTAAAGAAAACTAGAGAGATAGGGATACAAGTTGTATGAAGTGATCAAATTCTAATTCTACCTCTAAGAATTTTATAATCTGATTTGAAGTTGGGATAAGAATTCTGTTGAAGCTTAAGGACAATCTGAAATCTTTTAAGTATAACTTTCAGTATACAAAACCAAATTGGATGAACATGATATCATTGGACACCTAAGACAAAGAGAGACAACTTTCTAAAAGGAAGTATTACCTAATTACCTAACCTTCCTGATGGGAATAATTAAGCAAAGTGGACCTGAAAGTTAGTTGTGAAATAAATATGTATTGAGGGAATTGAGTATGGTTTCACATGGTCGATAATGTGACAAGATTGGGACAAGAAACTAGGAATTTGTCATGAATATGCATCATACATATTCAGTATAAATGAGTGTACTTATTAAATTCATAATTGTGCACAATAGTGATTTGCGTTTGTGTTAAATATTTTAGAGGAACCCATAGAGTGACCGATTCTAGATATTGTCTAGACTTCGAGGCAATAAGCAAAAAAGGAGCTTTTGTAAGTAATTTAGATTATCAATTTTTGTAAGTAATTTACTAAGAAATTTTTTATAGTTCTGCATTGACTGTTTTGTTTGCTATTGATTTTGATCCATTGAATGTTTTGCAACGTTATCATATTGATATGTTTGAATTTTGGTTTAAAACCAATGTTTGGCTAATTATGTTGAGTATGAAATGAATTTGTTTGGTTTTAAAACTGCCAAGTCCTAGTCGTGGGTAAATAGGCATACCTAGAAGGGTCTGCAGCTGCTCCTATGGCACTTTGGTACCGAGACTTTTGTCTCTCCTGGACACTTCGGTGTCGAGACGTTGGTCTCTTCTGTATAAGTCCCGTTACCCGCTTCTGTTTATGGATTTACAGTCTAACTCGTTTTGTATGTGATATCTGATAAGTTTTGATAAGAAATAAACCATGTTTTGATCTGATAGGTTAACAACCTACTCTGAAAAATCATTTCCGTATTCTATATGTTATGTTCTACTATTGAAATGTTTGGCTTTAGTTTACGAAGTGTTTTCTTTAATAAATCATGTTCTGTTTTGAATTTCAGTATGCTGAAATGCTTATGTATAGCATGATTTAGTATATGTTGATGATACATAGATTATTTATTACTCACTAAGCTATATGCTTAGCAAGGTGGATTTGCCATGTGTAGGTACGAAGAGAAGGACATAAAGACTGGGACAAGTCAACCGCATTGGCCAATAGAGTCTGAGTTTTATTTTGATAAAATTATACTTTTAGAGTTTGTTTTTGGGCTTGTATTTGATGTATATGACTTTTGAATTTATTTGAAGGTTTGTAATAACCGTAATTCAAATTGATTTACAATTTTATGGATATGAGAAGTACGTTTTGAATGACATGTAATGTATGACTACTTTGAGATTCTGAAATGTATATATGAAATGTTCTGTATGTTTTTGTCTCGGTTCTGTATATATGTTTTGTTGTCTGCGTGGCATCCCCATATCCTCCCAGAGGGTATTGGGGCATCACATCCTTGTTGTGGCATATATTTATCTTTTTAATCACTAAGTGGGTCTATGTGGCATTATGGGATCCAAATATCTTATTTTGATAAATTATATTAATTTTAAATTCTTAATAAAACATAATTAATTTAAATTAATTATAATAAAACATAATTATAACTAACTAAATTAAATTCCCAATCTACATTAACCCTAACCCTAATTTCCAAATTTTCGCCAAATTCTCCCATTAATATTTTCACCTAAAATTCAATGTCTAATTATATTTTTTTTCTTTCATCAATGTTAAGATAATCTTCCAGTAGAGCTTCATCTACCACACGATTACAATTTTGTCATAACATAAAACCTCCACTCTCTTAATATTCTTAAACCCTCCTTCTTAATTGCTCCAAACCCTACATAATTAAGTTGAATGAAGTTGTGAAGAGAATTGTCAATTCAATTCAAGGAGTGAAGATAAGCAACTTAAGCTTGGGTTAAGGCATGATGCTGATAAATAACTTCTTGAAGGAAGTTATAGCATTCTTGAAAGAAATGGATGATAGGAAGATTGTTGAGCTTGGAATGAGAATATCCATTTGCTACTCTGTATTGATTAGGAGGTAATAAAGACTGCAACTTTTGAATTACAAAGAAGAGAGAGTGTGAAACAAAATAGAAAATAAAATGAGTTTGCTCATAAATTGGGTCTTCACATTGTAGATTTGAAAAATAAAGACATTTTGATGTATATAACAAGAAAATAATAGGTGAGTTAAGTATAGAAAAGAGGAGAAGGAGAATCTGATTGGTAAGAATGATAGAACAAAGAGTAGTATTAATAGATATGAGTTAGAGGTGTTTTTGTTTTGAGAAATTTTGAGATTATACACACAGAGAGAGAGAGAGAGAGAGAGCGAGGAGTGTGTGTTTGTTTGGAGAGAATGACAGAGAAAAAGATAAAGTAAAAATAAAGTGTTGAAAAGAAGAAGAAGAAGAAAATATAATTAGAAATTAGGTTTTGGGTGAAAACGTTAATGGGGCAATTGGGTGCAAAATTGGAAATTAGGGTTGAGTTTAATAAAGATTAAGAATTTGAACATTTAATTAAGTCACTTTTAATTATGTTTTATTATAATTAATTCAAATAAATTAAATTCATTAAGAATTTAAATTTAAATTAATATATTAATAAAATGAGATATTTAGGCCTCACACTATCACATGGTAATATGACCAATTTAATGATTAAAAAAAGATAAATATGTACCTCATCATTATTGACGACGCATTTGACTAATGGAAACTTAGCCTCTGTTTGGTTGGACTTATATTAGTATAATTTTTTTTATAGATCTTTTCTGAGATAAACTTTTATAAGAAGTGAGTTGACTGCTTAGCTATCATTTAAAAAAGAACTTTTTTGAAAGAGCTTCATACAATATACTGTTTGGTAACATAAAAATAAAAAGCACTTTTAATTTTAACTATTTTAACATTATTACTATTTTTTAATCATTTGAATTGAATAATTAAATCTTAGTCTCATGCATGGTTGTGACTCATTAAGTCACAGTCGTGACTTATATTTATTAAGTACATATATGTCACGCCTGCGGCAAATATATATATATATATATTTGTTTTATAAACACAAAATTCCATCCTGCCGTCCAAATGATCCGACAGCTTCTGTTTTTTTTAGGTTTTCGTAGTTATTATTCTTCTTAAAATCTGAGAATAACCGTGACTTTCTCATACGACTATTATATTTTAATTATTATTAATTATATCAAAATTAATTAATAAACTATATTTAAGTATATGTAGTATGAGAGTGTCACATGTGT
>JAOTIZ010000006.1:25326662-25338021 GCA_027123425.1 Erythroxylum panamense | reverse complement strand
GAACATTCCCTGTGGATTCGATCCCGACTTATCACAACTACAAATTTTAGTGTGCAGAGTCAGGTAAATTTTGCAGTACACTCGACACGTGCTGTCATTTACACTATAAATTTCCTTAAATTTTTAATTTTTTTCATTTCAAATTTTTAGTAACTAATTTTACTTATATTACTGCGCATTTGTGCAGTATCTTATATTTGTACATGTTTGTTGCGCCTTTGCTTTAAAAAAAGATGTTGATTTTTTTTTGCAGTTATAGATATTTGACATTTGAATGCGAACTATGAAAGCGTGACTTAGGGGAACGTTCAAAATAAGACCTGAAAATCTCCCTGGATAGTACGCAAATTATGTAGATAGAGGATAATGTATTAACTACAATTTAATTGTGTTTAATCTTCAATCGAGACAGCAATTACAATTACATCCATAACGATGATCAAAAGGGCTTAAAGGATTTGTAAGCAGATATTGGGTATGTCACAAGTAATGATCCTGCTTTCGAGATGGTACATTTTACTACGATTGGCAATAGATAGGTTACAGACAATGGACGCGAAATGATGAAACTCCACTCCAGGTAAGTGTAAGTGATTTCCAAATGCCAAATGCAGCAGAGAGGGTTAGAGACGACTAAAACAGAATCTACTAATTTCTTTACTCCTCTTAGCATTTGGTTCTAATACTTAACAACTTCACTAATATAAACTAGCTAGACAGTCTGTTAAAACATCCCCATCAAACGTTGTCATGAGATTCCACAGCCATTCATATTCGGTGTCTTAACTCGCGTGCTTACTTCTTTCCTCTTATGGATTCACTGCCACAGACTCCAGCCGTAGTTAAAAGGCAGTCAATCCATAAGATGCCTGTCTCTGAAGTCGCATCTCATTATTAAATTTCTTGATGAATGCCTCCACTCGCTGGTTTAACTCCTCGTGACTCATCGATCTCTCCCTCCGTGACGACACCGATTCGTTGAACGTGTTTGATTTTCTCAACTCTCGCCTAGCCCATGCCACTGGATCATCACCTTCGTCATCGTCATCATCATCATTGGCCTTATGTGGCGTCCGAGCTGTGTCCCATGTATCGCTCTTTTTTAGCTTTAATTTAGGCTCCTTTCCTTGACCCTCCATAATCATGTTCCATGTCTCCTCAATCGAGTCCTCTGCTTTGCTGATCATCTCTTCCTTCAGCTTTTCATCATATTTTGTGAACAAAGGTTCAGAAGAAGATGACTCTAGGGTGGGGTCGACTGTGCACTTCTCTACAATATCTTGTGTCTGGCCTTCCAGTTCTTCTATTACATCTGGCCAGATATCGTGTAAATCACTCCCATTTTTGTCGTTATGATCACCACTACTTTGTAGCCAATTATGAGAGTCGTTTGGTAGTTTAGTGGTGGTGGGGTACTTGTGGTTTCGGTGGCGAAACGTGGAGGAAGCAGCAATGGTGATGATGATGAAGTTGACAATAATGTAGATGTAAAGAGGAGACAACCAACTACGGAAGGAGATCCAAAAGCTTGGAAGAGTTGAAACAACAAGACTAAATGTGCATGGGATTATTGCCGCTTTGAACAAAATACCACTCGATATGATCCCCAAAGACAATAACACTATCTTTGCGGTCTCAATTCCGCTGCTTCTGATAATACTCGTCCCAAACAAATAAGCCATTACAGGCGTCAAAATATTTCTGGTCATGTAGTACCTAGCAGAGAAACTAAACCAGCAAAAGATAGGCGTAGGCTTTTACGATTTATATATGGGAGGACAAATTATGCAGCTGATTGGAGAGATCTTACCGCTTAACTAGCAAAAATGCCTGCACTTAACAGAAAAGCATCGCAGGAAGTGGTGGATGAAGTAAACAAAAACAAAAAAAGATCTCTAGCTCTTTTGCTGAAAGAGTGAGATGATCGGGTACCGGTTTCAGAGACTTGAAGCGGAATATGAAACTCAAATGTTAAAATTCAGCAAAAAAAAGGTTTTGATTACTTCTGAGAATGAAGTGCCTAGGAGCTTTTGATATGGCAGTGGAATGGTTAGAGCTAATGGGTGGGTTTAAATAAGAAGAAAGCACGGCAACAGCGACTAGTGACTATAGGACGAAGGGACCACACGCAAGTTGTCCTTCATGAATGCTTATATTTCCTTTCCTATTAACAAGTTATAAGTGTAATTCACTTATTCTCTCATCATCTCTTGCGGTGGTTAGAGGTATTACTTTCAAGAGAAACATTGTTAATGTTTATACAATTATTAGTTTTGGACTAGTATTTTTTATCTTCTTATGGCCACATATATTGTAGTTCCCAAACTAGTTTTAGTATTTCTGTATATCCAGAAACAGTATGCTAGGTTTGCCGTGCAGGCTTCTTCCATGTTGTTATGTTTTTGTAGTGTTTTTAGCCAGAGAGGAATTAGTTATGAACTCTTAATTATTTAAAACAAACTGTAATTGCAGCCAATAATTTATAATTAAGTTTAATCCACATTTCAAATTTAATTTTTAATTCAAACCCATGTCTTTGGTATGAAATAATAAAGATAATCTTCTGTAACCTAAAATATTGCATTTTAAAAAATTAGAAGTATTCAGGTGGTTTTATCTAATAAATGGGATTTAGGTAGACAGTAAATATGGATGCCGACATAGTTCAGCGTATTAGATCTGGTTGGATTAAATGGAGAGATGTGTCAAGAGTTTTATATGACAAAAAAACTCCTGTAAAATTCAAGGAGAAGTTTTATAAAATGGTGATCCGTCCAATATTATGTTATATGGGACAGAATGTTAGCCTGCCAAACGTCGATATATAAGACAGTTGTTAGTAACAGAAATGCGTATGTTTCGGTGGATGTGTGGCATTACCAAGAGAGATAGGGTTCGAAACAGTGTGGTGAAAGATAGGCCACAAGTGGCTAGTGTGACCGACAAGTTGAAAGAGATTAGACTTAGGTGATTCGGGCATGTACACAGGCAGCCCTCTGATACTCCGATGCGTAATTGTGAGAAGATAACCCTTAGTAAATACAAGAGGAGAAAGGGGAGGCCTTACAAGACCTGGAGGGAAGTGATCAATAAAGATTTGTCTGAGTTGGACCTTAATGAGGTACTGGCTAAAAACAGAAGAATATGACGTGAGCAGATAAAGGTAAGAGATTAATTTTTGCAATTCACCAATACAGTGGAGTAGTTATATGGAGATAGGTCATGTGGCACGCAGACCATGGGGATAATATGATTAACATACTTGTAGGGTATACGAGCAAGGACTCCTAAAGTAACCAGAAACGAGGTGAGTTAGTCTTTGCAGTTTATCAGGTACTTGTGGATCTAGACTCCATCAGGTATACTCCGTATTTTTACTTATGTATTTAGAGTAATTTTTATCTATTTAATAATTTATCATGTTAGTTTTTACCTTTTTCTCTATAACCTGTATCATTCTTATCTTGTCTCGGTTATATATGGATCTACTAGAAACAACCTTTCTATTATATAGGAGTAAGGCTGCGTACTATCAGACCTCGTTTTATTGTGAGACTTCAGAGTTAGTGATGGTGATGATGATAAGGTAATATGCAAATAATATCACTGTTTAATTTTTGCCCAAGAACAATATATGAATATCAACTGGCTTACAGGCATAGCCTGAAAATGAAAGTCCTTTTAAACAAATAAATTAGGAACAAGTAACCCTGAAACAATAAACAATCTAAAAGGTTTCTCATTTACCTTTCTAAGTCCTTGACGCTTCTTCATATTTTAAGGATAAAAAGATATAAATATATCTCATAATTTTATTAATTATAAAAATATTCTTATTATTTTAGATTATTTAAAATAAGCACTTTATAGTATTAAAATTTTAAAAATATCATATACTAAGTTTCTTTCAAATTATATACTAAAATAACTTCAAATATGCTTAACACCTGTATGAAAAATTTATTAAAATATTTTTCAAAAATACTTAATTAAAAAGTTTATATATAATTTTTAATATTAGGGAATATCTTTAATTATTTAAATTAATAAGGTTATTTTGTAAAAGTAATAAAATTTATACAGAGATCCATGTTTTTTTAATTGATAGAAAATGCACAAATATCTAAAAAAAAATTCCTATGTAATATAGAAATAAATGATGTTTAAAATAATTAGAAATTTTATCTTAAAGTAAATAAAAAATATAAACTATAGATTTTTAGTGAAAGTGCCAAAAATTAAATGATGGCACTTGTCTCTTGTAGCGAGCCCACATTTGACAAAGCAACCGAGGATATGTTATTTATATCTTCGATGAATTTGTTAGTTCTAAATAACGGCGACCAATCTTCTGTTACGTTTTGCCTATTCTTATTATTATGTTCCAAGAGATTTCATCCCTTTAATAAATAAAAAATGAATAGATGAAAATTTATAGAATAGATTAAGAACAAAATAATTGTAACAGATCTGATTGCTAAATAACATTTGCATTTGAAATTGAATACTTAAAATTTAAAATTTATATAAAAAAAAAGTTAAAGTTGTACGACGTGCGTGCTGTGCTTATCCTATATCCAGAGGGTAAGTGGCTGGGAGCACGAAGGGTCAAGTCAGTTAAACTAGATACAGCAATAGCCACTATGAGACAATAGAGTTGTTGCCACTGAAATGGTGGGGGCTGGTCGTCGGTAGTGGTGGGTATCCACTTAGCGGCGCTATGTCCTCTTCAGTTATTTTACTCTATGGGGTGCGCTGCGCATGTCTCTCTTTGCATTGTATGCTAAAGAAGAGCCATGTTAGTTAAATTTGAAGTTGCATGCCTTACTTACATACATACATACATACTGATGAGGAAAGATATACCAATGCCCGCACGGGTAGCTTGGTTAATAATCTAGCAGAGAAAATTGAGACAAAGACTTAGGTTTGATTCCCTATAACAGGAATGAAAGGGCCGCTCTGCTAGGCGATCGATCGAAATAAACCGTGATTTACTCCCCTCATGACCTAATCGGGCCTGAATATGGGACAGCTGAGATGGCTGATTCCAACTTTTAGAACAAAGAAATATATACCAATTTCACGGTTCAACTGATGTCCCATCAGATCAATCAAAGTTCACTTTTGATTTGCTGGGCGGTAAATGCTTTGCTGCCAAGCTAAGAACTTTCTTAAACTCTACCGTTGGCCCTGCCCTCTCCTTACATCATCGTTCGATCTTGTGCAATGGAGGAGGCTTGCGCTTTAAGGGAACATTCAGGTCAATCTAATCATGCCTATCAATTCATTATTATCTCTACTATCTATACCTGACGTATTACTTTCAGAAAAAGTGAAGACTCCACAAAGACCCTCACAACCAACTATTCTTACTGTTTTTCAAACACTAGTTTAGGCCCTCATATTTCTCCGACTCAAGTATTTTCTATTTAACCTGTGCTAAAAGATCTTAGCCATTCATTTCATTAGAATAGATGTCTCGTATTTAGAATGGATAGCTCAGATCTTCTAGCACAAATTAGACACAAAATACTTAGACCAGAGGATTTGATCTTCTAATTTAACTCCCTAAAAATGAGGAAATAGAAGGCTTCATTAATTTAATTATAATCTTGTGCTTTTTTTTTCTAGCAACTAGCAATTGCTTGATGTGTGAAGAAATTTAATAAAAACAAAGATTTTGAAACAATGATTTATATTAAAATCAATCTCCTATGAATATTTCTGAAATTATTTCAACTGATGGGCTGTGTTTTGAGTTTATACATCAATCATTGATCCTCATGATACTAATAGAAACTAGTTTTCTTGGTTACGATAACCTGTTAAAGTTAAACCAACAATAACAAAATATTTACAAAATATAGACAATTTTACTCATACTTAAAGAGAAGTTGATTTCGATAAATTCATAATTAAATAAGTTATGAATATATTAAAAGAAAAAATTACTAAACAAATTTTGTAAGTAATTGCTTTTTTGTTGAGTTGAATACAAGAAAAAGAAAAGAAACTTATCAATCATTGAACCTCATAATAACAATAATAATATAAACTAATTATTTTTGTTGCTGTTAAAATTAAAAAAAAAACATGGCTACTAAATGAAATTTGTAAATTGTTTATTGTAGAGTTGTGGAAAAAAAAAAGGCCCCATCTTAATATTGTCCAGCCCTTCTATATATGGGATTGTATTCTATTTAGAAGGCCATGGTCCACCTCCTCCAGCCGACAACAATGCCTCTCCAATACTTTTCAAAGGAACCTTTTCTTTCTAATAACGAAGAAGTTCAACAAAAAGAGTAACGCCTAGTTTCAATGCTATTTTTTATCATGGTTTTTCATTTTATTTACCTTTTTTCAAACAAAAATAAAAATTATTTGATTGATAATAATTAAATATTAAATAAAATTTAAAATTATTTTATTTTTAAATAAATTTATTATATAATATTTAATAATAAATTATTTTTTTATAAATTAATTAAGTAAATGATTTTATTTAAATATATTTCCAATATAAAATAATGATCAATTTTAGATTATTTTAATTCAAAATTTATTTAAAAATATAAATTAACTTAAAATTTAAATAAATAAATAATTAATTATGTTAGTCATAATTAGTAATTAGCATGAAAACCAAGTTTTATAGTTATCATAAATTATGAAAATATGACAATTAAAAAATAGAAAACCAATCAAACATATTTTTATTAAATTTGAAAACGAAAATTAAAAATTAAAAACAATAATAGAATTACAGAGCCCTAAATAAAAGTTTTTGTGTTTTTCAGGATTATTATAGATAAATGCTTGGATATAACTAGTCATATCTTATGCCCCCTCGACCCAATAGAGTTTTTATTCAATATCTAATTACAGAAGTTTAAGAATTAGAGAAAAATTACTTTGATTAGCATTCTTTCCCTCCGTGATTACAAGCCAACTGGTCTAATGAACTCTTGTCGCAATTCAAAATTGGAAACACACAAGTTTCAAAAGATAAATTATTTATTGCACAAAATACTCTTAATTGAAGGATTTATTTTTATTCTAATTAACAAAATGAGTCCGTTTTATCCGTATTAAACCAAGGTTTTTTTCCTCCATGACCGAGGCGCGCTATGTTTTAATGTTTATTATAATATCAGTAAAAATGTTAACAACCATATTTTCATTCAAAAGCATAGAGAAAAATAAGTTAAATAAAACTTGTGAGTCAAATAATATTAGAAGCTATTTATTAATGATGACAAATGGTGTGGAGATGTTGAAAGCTATATCACAAATACAAATAAAAAGGTTGGCTTATGCACAAATGTGGTTATAAGTTGAGGTCTATATGTAATAGCTTAATTTCCCTTAGATGTAGGTTTGGCTTTACTTGGGAGAAAAATTCAAAATACTAGAAATATCGATGGATACAAAAGAAATGAGTTGGAAAGCTGGTTGAACGTGCATAAAAGCCATTGATGGTTAGCGACGGCTCTTTTCCGTGTAACGCGACCGCTTTAAGGCATGGCGACAGAAGCTGCATTATTGATCCCGATCCACGGTTAAACAATAAATAAAATAGACGGTAGAGAAACAAGTTCGATTGCACCAGATATATTATTTCATTTCTATAATCACAAAATAGAAAAAATGAGTGCTTCATAATCAATTAAAAGTTAGCTTAATTTTATGATCATCGACCAGTTTAAAATTAAAAGTATGGAATCCACCTGAAGCAAACCTTGCCCTCTACCTCTTTTAATAACACTGAAACCATCGAGCTTAGCTCCTTGGACTTATAAATCTTATGACTCATACTAAAATCATTACTTTTTTCTCAATCAGAATGCAATTATAATGTTACTTAATGTTCCAACATTAATAGACGACATAAACAAGTTACCGACTAGTTAGCCGGGGCTGGTAAAATTAAATAGAGGTTGAGCGAATTCAGATACAACAAAGTGAATAGAAGGTCAGGGAATTGTTAAACTAAGAATCTTGGTTACTAATCCTAGTTAATGCCTGTTTAGATGAGCTTATATTAGTAGAGCTTTTGACCGTGAAGCTTTTGTCAGTAGAATTTTTTTAAAAAGAGCTTTTCTAATAAGTCAGTTGACTGTTTGGCTGTCACTTAAAAAAAGTTGTTTTGAAAGAGCTTTATACAATAGACTGTTTGACAACATAAAAATAAAATACACTTTTTATTTTAACTATTTTTTATTTTGTAATAAAAATTATTTATGTATATAAATATTATTTAAAATATATTAAACAATATGTAAAGTATAATATATTAATTATTATATAATTTTAAACTATATAAAACATAAATAAAAATATACCAAACTAAATATTTTATATGGATTATAATATAAATAAAATTAATGTAAAAAATAAATATTAAAAAATATAAAAAAAGTCAAATAATATTATATAAATTTTAAATAAACGTAAAGATGTATTTGTGGATATTGTGAGAATTATGTGTAAAACGTAAAAGTAAAATGAACTAAAAAATAGACTCATTAATTGATCTGAAAAATCTACCTGAAAAAGTACTTTTTTAAAAAGTTTCAAATTTGAACTTCTCAAAAAGTTATATTTCAGCTTCCAAAAAACTATTTATATGAAAAAAGTACTTTTGAAATTTACAGCCAAACACTTAATTTTCTTAAGAACAGCTTTTGCGGTAAAAAAAATACTTATTCATTCTTCAAAAGTTGAACCAAACATGTTCTTAGTTAATGTAATTTCAATTTAAGATGCATTAAGCAAATGGACATTATAGGTATTTAACCAGACCAACTCACATGAGTTTGTCGGGTTGTTACCTTATTTCTTAGAAAATGATGTAACTATATGTTATTGTTGTCGTAACAGATTATTCCATTGTAGTTGTTTCCTTTATTTTTATTAATTTAAAATAGAATAGATTTCAAACTTTTTTTTTTTTACATAAAGGGAAAAGGAAACAACGAAGCTAAATGAGTCGGGGGAAACAGATTCCCGACATATCCTCAATGAGGAATCTATGGCACCTTAAGGGTGGTACATCAAAATAAGTGACTCCAATATCGTCCAGAACGGTATGAATGGCGAACCAATCCGCACATCTGTTGTCCCCTCGGATTTCAAACTTTTTTTTTCCTGGATAGAGTTGGATTTATCAATGAGCTTTGTAGTACGAATAATCATTAATCAGTAGTTGTGAGTTGTGACTTGTGACTTGTGACCTGCCTGCAATTTTTAATACACATGATTAGTCAAATCTTGGCTTCTCAAACACGTGTACCCATGGAACGGGGACATTGAATTAAGGGAAGTTGGCACCAACGACCGCCCGTTTCGGGTATTGGGTTTTGGGTTTTGGATCCTGGGTTTAAGTTATTTATTTTAATATTTTTTTGATGAAACAATTTATTTAATTATTAATTTTAAAATAATTACAATTTATTAGAACTGATAAGAATATAATAAATAAAACTAAAGATAAAGTCATTTATAAAAATTAATTAACTAATTCTATATTAATCTCTTATATAATATTTATTAAAATATATCAATAATATCTTCATCTTATGTTGCTTGTAAAAATTTATTTATAAAATAATATTTATTTATAACCATATATTTTAATTTTCAAATTTAATTTTATTATCTAAAATTAAAATTTTAAATTTTTAAAGATTTTTACTTAACTAGTAATTTTTAAAATTTAAATATGTTTATTAACTAATTATTAAAATAAAAATATTTTTATTTAATATTTTTAAGTTTCAAATTAATTATAAAAATAAAATTGAATAAATTAATTAAGTAGTCATACTTTTTGTTAGTAGTTAATAAATATTAATTTAATTAAAAATAAAATAAAGATAAAATCCAAAACCAATTTTGTTTTTTTGAAAGTAAAAATGATAAGAATAAGAAAACTAATAAAAATTCAGAAATTAAATTAATTTTTAATTATATTTTAAGATTAAAAAATTAAACTCTCAAATAGTCAAATGTCATACCATACGGTTTCATCGATATAACCAAAATTTCCTGTACTTCAAAATTGTTGTGGGAAACTCTAATATTTTGTAAAAAGTTTAGAATTCCATTAAGTTTTTTCGTTAATTTTCATTGACTTAAAATTTTTGAGACAGGTGGCAGACCATATGGATAGTAATATTATAATATTAATTAATTTATTAAAAAATTAATCTATTCTTTAACTATTAATAATATATTTAATAGCTTAATATAGTCTTTTACCATTTTTATTTATTAAATAATATTAATAAGTACGTTGATCAATTTTTTATTTTTATTTTAAATAATTGATAATTAATTTGATTTATTTTTACTAATAAATGAAATTGTAAAAAATTCTATTATTTTAGTGAATTATAATATTTATACTTCCTTATACTCCAAACAAATGTATTATTAATTTATTTTATTAATAATTAGTAACAGATAAATATATCATAACTTACTAACAATTAATGATATATTAATCAGTTTACATAATAGTAAATTAAGTATTTCATTAACATTTAATTAATAAAATAATCAAAATTTAATTTTATCTACAATTTATTTACAATAAATAATTAATGATAATTTGAATGATTTCATAATTAATAAATATTGTCTTATTAATTTACCATATTTTATTAAATAATATAATAATTAATATATAATTTTGATTCAATTTCATTAATTTTTATGTTTTATTAATATGTATTATTAATAAAATAAATAAAAAATAACACTTTAAATTTTATTTATATTTTTAATTAATAATTAGATAATAAGTCTTACAATTTTATTTATTAATAAAATAATCAAATTAGTTATTAATTATTTTAAAAATAGAAATAAGAAGTTTATTATCTTATTTATTAATAAATAATAGAAATTTATGGGATTAAGATTGTAGTAATAAAATTCTAACATAAAACTTATCCATTGGGGTTAACTTACAAATTAATCTTAATCTACATGGGATTATAATATTTTTTAATATAATTATTTTAAAGTAAAATTATTCTGATAAATCTCTTTTTTTTTCATTATTCAATTATCTCCAAAATAAATATATATTTAAAATTATTTTAAAATAAAATATGATTCAAGTAATTTTTTTCTTTATATGCAAGATAACAAAGTCAATAAAAATTGAAATGTTCCTAAATAAAACATACGTTCATTTCATATGTGTGATAACAAAACCTTCAAAAGGGTACATTCAATTTAATTGTATTCAAAATTTTAAATCAATTACTTATATAAAATATTGAATTTATTGAAGAAAAATACAAGCGATAATAGATAATAAATTTAATTATGTACTAAATTAAAAAAT
>JAOTIZ010000006.1:25304121-25318085 GCA_027123425.1 Erythroxylum panamense | reverse complement strand
GATTCAAGTTTTCATTATTACTTAATCAGTAAACAAAGTTTTCAAAAGTTTTGATTACTTAGAACCTATCGGAATTCAGTAAAAGAATTTTATTTTTAACAAACGTTTTTGAAAGAATTTCAAAAAGGGGAATACACAATTCAACCCCCCCTTCTCGTGCATTCTATATCGTTTTATAAGTATTGTATTAACGTGTGATTCACTTCAGTCTATATGTGATGTCTAAGTGAGTTATTATAATATTAATCCATTAATTCAACCACCAAACAAAAGAAAGATAGCACAATCTGGATATGGGACTTTATAAGGTGAGGAATCTTAACCACCAGTGACAAGACGAGATAAGTTAACAAGGTTATAGGTATTAAGAATTCTTAAAGATTTATAAGTTTAAATTTAATTTTGAAAATTAGGTTATCTTTTAATTATTTATTCCTATTTTTATTAGGATTAAAAAAAGGATGAGGAGGACAAGAACAAAAGCATCAGGAAATACTATGTAGGATCACTGAAAGTGTTAAGAATATTAGCATTTGTTATTTTGTAAATGTTGTAGCATATGGAACAATGAAATTTGCTATTTTGTCTTTACATCATTTTCCATGTTACTTATTAATACTAGAAGAGATTTTCTAATTCAAGCATAAGGTAATACTACAATGCATCTTAATGCCACAAACACACCTTCATGCATCCATGCTCACCACCACTATATAATAAGTAAGTTTAGTTATAGTATCTATTTAGACTATTTGTGTAAATATATTCATTTACTAAAGATGCATGCTAGATTCACATATTAAATAATTAGATCAACTTTAAAAATACATTGATGTACTACCATTTTTATATCATTCACATTATGAGTTCACAAGAAGTAGGGCAATAAGCATTAACAAGTGGATCGGTAAAAGAACAAGTCTTTATAAATTTGTTCCAACAAATGAAATCAAATCTCTATAAGGTAAATTTGTTTATCGTTACTATAAGATGCAGTAATTAGTTTAGTTGGGCAGAAAACTCACTCATTAACAAATCCAATATAATCAAGAAGTTGTGTCTTATATATAAACCATGCTAAAGGTGTAACTAATAAGATAAAAACTAAAGGTTTAACTACTTAACAATGTTCCTAATATAATATAAGAGATTATCAATTTAGTGTTCTATATAAGAGATAAGAGATGATAAACAGGTTTCATCCATTCATATAATTTTATATTTACAAATCAATCCTTCTACTTCTATAACTTTTCATAATAAATTTTAATGACAATCCCTAATAAGATAATACTCATATTTTTTTTTAATCTTCAAAATTTCCTTTTTCTATCTTTTTTGACAAATCAGGGATGGTGCTCAAAGCTCTTTCACATATTAGGGGATTAACAAACTCAAAAAATCGACAACTGTTATATTAAAATTAAATGATTAATGGAAAAAGTTACCAAAATTATCAAGATTAAAAAGCCAAAAAACTTACAAAACCAGACAATCAGGAGATAATTCACCTCACATTAAGCATAAGAAATAAGGCATCTTTCATGATTCTTCTCTATCTACGAAATTCGTATGACAACTATTATATCACATAATATAAATTTTCTTTATCTAACATAGTCAACTAATTTGTTTCCATTTTTTTATTCATAAATTTGTATCTATACCAAAAGAAGAATAATCATGAAATATTATACAACTTAACCTTAAAAGAATGCATACTTCTAATGTTTTTCATAACCTGATGCAAGAAGTTAGGTAGAGAGAATATTCCCTTAAATAACAAATGTCTGGTTCATCTAAGCACCATTTATATATGTATAATGAAAATGACCTATACTGGTGGATGATGATTTTATCAATGGCTTTGATATGTTAATACATGAACCTTATCAAATATATGTTCTTTATTTTCTTTCAAAAAATAACTAAAATGACTAACCAACACAAGCAGTTATAAGAATTAGAAAATCACAAAATCATTATCTATAGCTTACAACATAGATATCTAACAATTCTAAAAGGAAATCTATCACTCATCATAGAACTAAGCTACTAATTTAACACCGATTGAAAGGAAATAATTCCAAGTGAGATGAAAACAATAAAAATAAAATATCATAGAAATATTTCTAAAATGGCTAACCTAAATAAGAAAATGAATATTAGTATGAGAATAGGAAACCAAACCTCCTCTAATATAACAACTATAGAGCAAGTAATGGATACATAAATTGGAAAAGGAACCAAATACAGAAGATATATATAAGGGAAAAGCCATATGTCAGAAATAAAACACATATATGAAAAGAAAAACTACCTACAACAAAGATTCATTTTATGCAAAGATTGATTTGATCCAATATAGACTGAAAAATAAATGAAGCAAAGTCTTTGCACAAAAAAAAGAAGATATAAGTTTATTCTTAATGAAAACAACAGTACCATTGAATATGTAGTTGAATACAAGATAGCAATTTTATCTAATAAATTGCTATTAAAACTTTATCTTTATAGATACATAATTAACATCAATGTAGAACATATTATCGCTAGCATAAATGTGTTCCATGTTTGTTTGGAAAGAAAGTGTACATAACAAAAAAGACCCCAAATTTTTAAAAATTTTAAAAGTGCCCTTCAATTTATAAAACCATAGGATTTTTGTGAATTGAAATGAAATGGAGAATTTTTATATTGAAGGGCCCATATTTGTTACATTAATGACTGACATGGACCTTTAAAAAGTTAACTCCTAATTACATTAGGGATTTAGATTTTTTGAATTTCTCTTTTTCGGCCTAACTCTCTGTAAGCTCGTCTGTAACTTTATCCACCATCTTATCGACTTTTGCCTCTTACCAATCCTTTAAAATATAATCATTGATCTTTACTGCCAATTATTTGTTTAATTATGAGCTTAAATTAGCTTATCTTTTTTATTTGTACTTTTGTTTAAGTTGATAATGGTTATGGAGTCTTCGAGCTCTGTTCGTAAAGTTAACAATTTGGGTTCTTTTTAGCAAATTAAGGTAAAAATTTAGTTAGGTAGTTCTACTTATTGATAGGTTATTGTTATGAGTTTTTTTTTTCTCGACCACAAAATGTTTATTCAATCGATGGCCACCACTAATGCTCTTATACTCAAGAAAGCCAAGTTCAAGGTGCAATCTCTTTTGTTCTTTGTGCCAAAAATTAATATAGGAAGTTTTTTTTTCCTTTACTATACTAATGAGAACTCGTTGGATATTTGAATAGTGTGTTTAGACTATTTGGTTTATTAGTAAAGATCATTTGCATATAAGAGTTGGATAAAAGGAGCTCATATAGAGTCATGTTACAGAACAAAATTTTGGTTCCATTAATCATGAGTTAATTTTTTAAGGATCCATATCAATCACTAATGTGGCTAAAATAGACCCCATAATATATAAAATTGTTCACGTTAACAAAGTTGAAGAAATCCTAATGATTCTATCAATTAGAGGGCTATTTTAAATGTTAGGATCTTTATTGTTCGTCACTGAATGTTAGGGTCTAGCTTAAATTTTGACCGAATGACCGAAGCATTGAGGACAAAAATTTACGTTTAGCAATATACTTATTTAGCTTGTATACCAAATGATTTTTTTTTTTCTGGAAGTTAACCTTTCAAGTTCAGACATATATACTTGCTCTTTGAGATCTCCGTTCAAAAAGGTAGTTTTAACATTGATTTGATGTAATTTTAAATTTCAATAAGCTATTAAGGTAATGATTATCCTTAATGAATCCTTCTTATAAATTATAGAGAATGTATCATGATAATCAATACCTTTTCTTTGGATAAAACCTTCAACTATAAGTCTAGCTTTATATCTCTCCATACTATCAAAGAATGCCTTTTGGCTTAAAAGTTCATTTACATCCTGTGTAATTGGTCAAGATCCCAAATTTGATTACTAGCTTTATATCTCTCCATACTGTCAAAAATTGGATCAAGAATTTTCTTAATAAACTCAGATTCCTCAAGGAATCTTGCACTTATTACTTTAACTATCTTTGTTATACATTTATGGAAATTAAACATATATATTCCAAAAGTATGTCTGGCTTAAAAGGAGCCCATAAAAATACTAAAACATACAAAGGATAGACCTTGACAAGCTACCTATTTATACAAGATAAGTAAATAGGAGTTACATTTAGAAATTCAGCAGGATTTCCTTCAAAGTAGACCCTAGATTTTCTTCCTCAGAGTAAAGAGATTCACTAGTTTGATTAGTATTGATTATTTCCTTGATCTAATTAATGAGCTTATGCATTAGTAGGTACTTGGGAGTCACAACTTGCTTGTGAATTTGCTGATTCCTTTCTCTCCAAATGATGTAAATGTAGTAGGAAAATACAACCTTGAATACGGTGGCGTCGAACTTGGCTCTAATATAAACGTTACTTGCCTATTGAACAATTTGAGGCCATTCATCTTTGTCACAATATCTATCCATTTTTTATTGCATTCTAGATCAATGGAGTTTGATGTATTTGAGGGAAAATAAAATCTAAATCTATTAAAGTTCTATGTACAGCTAACAAAATATAAAATAGACAGTAATTGTCCTTATGTCTAATTTATTTTGAACATGATTATAAATACTTATTTACGTTAGACAATCCCATATGTGTACATGCCTTTAAATAGATTTCCATACATTACATATCTTAAAAGGAGATTTAGGAACATGCCTTAATAAAATCTTATTTAAAATATACAATGCAATTTTTAAGGATTCACTTTATAAACTCAATTAGAGATTACAATTATTAATTAAATTTTCACTGTATCTATAAAGGTACATTTTTCTTTTGTGGTGTGCCTGACATTATATATTATTCAATAATGTCTACATCTTGAAGAAACATAACCAATATACCTTTTTTTTTTAACCTACCATAATATTTCTCACCCTTTATTAGATCTTATGATCTTAAGGAGTATCATTGACCATATGAAGATAAAGTATCTTTGACAATTTAATCAAGGAGTTTAAAATGGTCCAAAGATATCAATGTATATAATCTCAAAAATCGCCTACCTCTAACAGCACCTTTAGTGGACTTATAATTTTGCTTACCCTTAAAACAATTAACACAAGTAACAAATCATTAAAATCAAGACTGGTTATTATACCTACCTAACACGATTTTTCATTCTCGTAATGGATATATGACCTAACCTCCTATGCCATAACTAAGAAGATTTTTTACTAATGTTTTTTGGAAAGTAAGTAATTAATTAATTCAAAAAGTGAAAAATTACAGAGTGATTCGAATTACATATCCTTAAGTTGGGAGTTTGTACAAAATTCCAGATTAACTACAATGTAGCAACTACCCAGTAGGAGCAATTCCTACATCCTTAGATGAATCTTGGTTTGATTAGATATGAACTGTTGATTACAATTAGTCATGACTGTCAATCTTAGTTTGAAGCAGGACTCCATCCAATTGTATTCCTTGTAATCTCCAGCTTTTCCAAGGTTTTTATGTTTCTCATCCTCCAAATGTAACGCACCAATATAGCAAAACTAATCTAGAAAACCTTCTGATCCTCTCTACTTGTCCAGTTCAGTTTGTATAGCCAAGCCAAACAATTCATCTAGTTCAGATTTGTGTTGCAGACCAAAGATGTTGAGGAATGCTCTCCATAGTTGTCTTGTGATAACACTTGAAGAAAATATCCTAATGTTTCGGCCTCTGTTCCATTGTCACAATTGTTTTAAGATGGAGAGAACCAAAGGCCAAAAATAAATTGAAGCCTGAAAACCAACTCATGTTCAACTTGTTCATGCAATATTCAAATAGTGTAATATTGCTGGACAAGAATCCACCTCAATCTTGTGCATATAAATTCTAGCTACTGAAATTATTGATGATGAGAAAAACAGCTTCTGATCAGAAAGCAGAACTATGCTGTTTCTGACCCTAGAAATTTGAGAACGAACCAAGAAAATGTTTGATACAAATCAACTAAATCAAATACTCGCATCACTATGCTGTTCTGATCCTAGAAATTTGAGAACAAATCAATAAAATGTTCGATAAAAATCAAATAATTTGTTGGTGGCTCTGCCCTTGCTTCATGGAAATAAACATACCCACTTATTTGCATAATCCAGCCCGAAGTTTTATCATCAAAGTAATTTTGTTCAGTGAAATGAGTTGTACCGGAAATGGCAGCTGGATCACCTTCTTTTGAGGATGTGATGATTGTTAAGCATTAATTCAACACTGCTTCACATCATCGATTTGGTCAGGAAATAATCAAACCTTTTGTCAGATACATGAGATGAATGAAAATATTTTGTAATACATCAGAGAAACCTGGTTCATGATGCCCAAATAGCAACGCTTTTAAGTTTCCCTTGGTATTTCTCATCCAATGAAGGTCAGGTATCTCAAGCTATCCAGTCCTCATCACTTCCCCCGGTATTCTGAGGAAAAGGACATCAGAATTGACCAGACCAACCCATACGGTGCTCAAACAGCACTTGAACAAAAACTCTTTAGGAATGATCATCCTCAATGGAATAATTGTTTGGGTATACTCCTAAAAGATGCATGCAAGTCCAGATGGGCTAAAAGTCTTAATTCGGTTTCACGTAGGCAGCTTAAGGAATCAATGGTTATTATGACAGTGGCATTAATGTAGTGCAATGCCATACCTGTGACGAGCTGGAGAATTCTTCAATGTTATCATCTTCGACCTACATGAATTTCTCAATGAAATTAAACCACCTCATGCATCATCTTCTGGCATGTTCTAGCCAGTGAAATCACAACAACGAAAAACTGTCAAAACAAGTACTAAGCCAAAGCCCAAAAATGTAAATCATATGGAAACTATCCAAAAACAAAAACAGGGAGAGACATAAAACCAGATGTATTATCAGTGTATACAAAGTCCAGGAGGGAAAGAAAGATAAAAACACATCAATTACACACATTAGTATGACAAGATAAACAAGTCCATACCTCAGATGATTTCTTCTTTAACTTGGATCCAGCTCCTGCAGTCAGTCAACAAAAAATCTTCATCTAAAGTGCCAAAAGATGCAAAAGGGAATCAAGAAAACAAGCATAACATGCACACAAGAGCTTACACTGAAACATCATCATATACATGGAAGTGCAATCCTAGAAGTGACAAATGTTTACTACAAGGAGCCAACAATGCACAAATGCCCGTTATTGTGTATGTATGTATGCAGCATGCACAAGACTTAACATGCATGTCGAGTGAAACACGTGTGCATGGACACCAGCTCTTTTGCCTTTGATCAATTTTCCTCTTTTCCTATATCACCCACAAACATAAGTGTACCAGATCTTTTACCTCCTGTCAATTTGCCTCTTTTCCTAGATCCTTTAGCCTGCTCCAAGAACAATTCAGCCCAGAAACCATGCTTAGGGATTAAAAAGGAGTATAAAAGTAGATAAATGGGCAATAGAGAAACAAAGGCCTAAAAACTATGATCATATGATTTTGAATGGTATCCACAAGCACTTTGGTAAATTAAAGAGACAGAATATCCATGTTGCAAATGTGAAATACATTTGTCAAAGTAAGAAAACGTTAATTTAGACTAAAAGCTAGCTCCCACCATATCAGTCTTCCTTTTCAAATCAGTACGCCCCAACTTCTGACCGGGAACTGGAAAAGATCAAGAGCTGTTATTTGCTTTTTCTGTTGAATCTTTCAAATGCAATTCATTTCATAAAAGAAGAAAACCTTTTGATGCCGTGGTCCTTGTCAAAATTTTGTGAGCCTTCTGGTAATATGAAATAAGCATGAGACAAGTTTTGTCCTTAACAATAAATTAATGAAACTACAAACCAAAGACATGGCAACGGTGAAATTATCAGGAAATATAGCCATTGCAGTGCCAATATTCATTATGAAAATTGCCCCTTCAAAGTACAGTATGGAAAAAGGTGCATATGAACTGATGCTTAAATTTATCAGAAAATCCAACTAAATAGGAACATTTAAAGTTCCGAATTACTCTTAAAACAACAACTAGGTCAGCTATTACTTTTCTGTTTAGTCAAATGAAATTTCAAAATTCAACAAGAAAAGGTAAAGTAGCTATCTTGATCATTAATATGGATGATATTATTCTAAAAAATGATGACAACACAGAATGGAAATGTTGAAGAAAAACCTTTTAGTAGACTTTGGGATAAAAGACTTCGGAACACTGAAATATTTTCTTGGAATGGAGTTTGTTAGATCCAAGGAGGGTATCTTTATAATTTGACACAAGTATACAATTGACTTGCTGGATGAATCAAACATGCTTGGGTGTTAAGCTGTTGAAACACCGACTAAACCTAATTTAAAGCTACAAGAAGCAAAAATGAGGACATGTTAAATGTAGACCAATTAAAAAGACTTGTTCGAAGGTTGATCTACCTATACCACATATATCCGAACATAGCATTTGTTGTAAGGTTAGCCAATTTGTACATTCATCAAGACAAGAGCAATTTGAAGCAGTATATAGGACCCCCAAGTATTTAAAAGGGACTCCACATAAGGGTTTGTCATATAAAAAAAATAAGGCACCTTTTAAGTTGAAGTTTTCACAGATGCGGGTTACATAGGAAGCATCAAAATCTACTTCAAGCAATTATACCGAAGTTGGAGGTAATTTAACTATTTGGTGGACCAAAAAAATAAAATGTTGTGGCCAGAAGTAGTGTTGAAGCTGAGTAGCGCATGGCATTTCTGAAGCTCTATGGATTAGGAGATTATTTGAAGACATAAAAGTTCCAATTGCATTACCAATGAAGGTGTATTGTGATAACAAAGAAGCAATTGTAATTGCTGATAATCCTGCCCTTCATGGAAAGACTAAACATGTGGAAGCTAAAAAACACTTTATAAAAAAATTGAGAAGGCATTGATTTGCACAACTTATTAGCCTACTACAAAACAGGTTGTAGATGTTCTTACAAAGGGATTGTTAAAAAAAAGACAATTTGACTATTTAGTCAGCAAGCTGGCCATGGAAGACATATTCAAGCCAGCCTGTGGGGGTAAGTTGGAAATGAATTATATTAACATAATTCTTGGTAAATTACAGCCCTAATATATAGCTGTAACTGCTCAGGTCCATGGTTCAAGTTAAGAAAGAATGTATGTTAGGATCTATAATCATTTAGGCCCTTTTTATGCCTTTTACATTCTATAAATACCTACGCTGTATACATCATTTAAAAGTGAATAAAGAATATTAATTCACTCTTAATTTTTATCACCAAAAAAGGAAAATTTTTAATGAAATATACATAGTTGCAAGGCACAAAAAGTAAAAGTAGAAAACGCAAATTAGATGAAGTGGGGCAAAATCATAATGAAAACAGAAAGAAAATGCAAATAAGAATGAGAATCAAGTACTAGTTCCATCCAACTGCAAAGAATAGAGAAAAATGAAAAGGTCATTCACCCACTTGTGATCCTAGCAAAATACCAAAAAGCCAAAGATGCATGAAGAAGAAAGAACCACATTGCATTTGGTAGCATAGTCACAATCACTCCAACTATCTTTTCACCCTAGAATCTAGAAAACATTAGGTTTTACAAAGTGGAAAACTTCTTCCGGTACTTACATTTAGGAAGTTACTAGTCATACACTTCTTCCTACACCTTTCATCATCATCATCATACCTAGTCCGAAGTCCCGTAATAAAGCGAGGTCTGGGGAGGTCTGATAGTACACTTTTAAAATGAAAATTTAAAATGAACATCAAAGGATTGGAGAAAATTATATAAGTTTGTTATTCTTATTGATAAAAATGCAGGTTCAGGGACATCTCAGGGTTAACGAGGAGGAGGGTTATACTCCCCTCCTACTGATACTAGGCAGGTTACCAGGTGGAGCTCCTTTCCCTACGGCGGTCATGCTAGAAGGATAATTTTTCTACTTGTGTTCTGCTGGTTGTGGATTTGGGTTGTGGTCTTTGGTGGGTTTTTTTTGCAGGTCTTTGTGTGGTGTTGACATGTCTGCTGGTGAATTTATGTATTAGGGTAGTGGATTTAGTTTTCTTAGGCTTCTCGATAGGCAGGCTTTGAGGGCGTGGTGTTTTCTTCCATGCTTGGTTCACGATCCCTATGTATTTATCCTTTGTAAGCCTTTTTCGTAGGCTAGAGGTTTTTTTTTTTCTGGATATCACTGGCTGTGTATATAACCTTTTCTTATTTGTATAAAAGTTTTGCTGATTTACCCAAAAAAAAAAAAAAAGCATTTGTACTTTTGTAGTCATAAATCTCCACCCAGAAAACCAAGGAAATATTACAGTAGAAGAGCAGCTAAGGAAAAGTATTTATAGCATGGTAACAGAAAATAATAATTGGAACTAGTTGCATAAAAGAAATCTTCTACATTTGTAGCCCCCATCTATGCATATATAATGAAGAATTGAAACAAAAAGGAGCCCTCACCTTAGTTTCGTCCGTAAATTTAAAATTTTCTAGAATCAAATTTCAACCAACATAAACTATAATCATCTACATCAGATAAAAGCCAACCCAGAATTTATTCAAAGTTCATTTTGTATAATCCAATATGAGGAAACCTCTGATTTAACAGGTAAAAGTATAGCCATTTCACAAAACTACATTCAAAGGACAAAGTTAAGCTTGAAAAAGTGGGCAACCAAATGTCCTGAACAAAATTAATTGGAGTAGAATCATCATTGCAACACTTCGGCTGATGATGAATTTTGCAATTAATTTTACTACGCTCATTTTTCTGCCAAAATTTTAGGGAAGATATTTCAGATTTAAATCATTGATGGCTTGGAGAGCTCATTTAGATTAAATACCAACTTGAAGTTTACTTTTATGTTGCTTCAACCGCAAACCTATAATTTGCATGCCACAAGCTGACAACCTGAAACTCCTATAAGAATAAAAACATTTGTTTTAAGGCTAAATATGTCACCAGTGCAATCAATTACTAGTTGCATTGCCAGTTCAGCCATAAGTTCAACAAGTAACAGGAGTTAAATGAAGTTGTCAAGCACACAGTATAACTTGAGCATAACGACATTTTGATGTGCATAAATACCAGCACAAATGGTAAACAGGATCCCTATATGCTTGCTTTATAGTGGCAGACTGCACTTATAGCAGCAACACTTTGGCTTTAATTACAGTAGCAGCATATTTTCAAGGAGATGATGGCGTGAAGAAAACTGATTCTTCCAGCAATTACATCTACCAATTCAATTTCTCAGCACTCACATTATTCCTAATGCTTTAAGCACATGAAAGAGGTAGAAGTTTCTGTCTAAATGAAGTCATAACTACTCAGCAATCTTTACTTCTTAGCCTAAAAAAGAGATATGCATTACCTTTTCCTCCGTTTTCTTTTTCTCCTGAACCTTCTTGAACAATGTAGATATGGTAGGCTGTACGAGTGATCCAGGACTACTAAGCGAATCTTCCTTAGATTTCAGTGAAACAGAAGATCTAGAGAGGTTTTTTGGACCAACTCCTGGTGAAGGAGATGTCAAATTTTGTCCTGAAAGATCATTCTCCTCAGCTGCTCCTTCATTGTCATCATTGTCAGTGCCAATGACAGGGTAAGATGTAGTTGTAGTTTTTATCTACAGTGAACCAAATGATTGGCTAAGAACCACCCAGCCAAAGAAACTTTCAACAAAGCAGCAGTTCTGCAATAAACTTCAGGCTTACCTCTGTTTCTTCTACCTCCTCATCTTCCTTAGAAGCATCAGGATTAGATTCTATAGAATCATCTCCTGAAGAAACCTCTACAAACCTGTTTCAACAAAGCTCTAGATGAATTGAACCATTTCTAAATGAAAGTATAACCCAAATGAGGTCTAAATTAAACATTAGGGGGCACAATGCATTAATAACTGCTAAAAGAGCAATGAAGAGAAAATGGTGACATAAAAAATCAGTTATGTGAAACACATTAGAACTTTCTAGAAGAAAAAAGAAAATAATTGATGAGCGTCTAATTCTATATTTGGTGTTTGCATAACCTATTTCATTATTTTTGTGAATAATAACAGAAGAAATCTGAGACAGCATGTTAAAACTGTATAACTAAGTCAATGTCTTCAATCAGCTAATATTGGCAGCATCCCCTTGGATTTACGTTTATGCAGGCCTGGACTATAAATCTTAAAGATTCTAGGCTTATGTGAATATACTATACCGGTTGCTTTGCATAACAACCAAGGGCTAACAAATCACAGTAAATTGTGAAACATGTAAAAAGTGGACATATACGTTTGGATGTCTCAAAATATAGATCCAGAAAATGTTAACAAGGCTATAAAAAAAAAGAGAGCAATCAATCAATTAAAGATGATATTTTTACACCGTCAATAAAGATAGAAGGAATCGAAGCAATGTAGCAAAATCTAGCCCTACAGATCCCAATCCTAGCATCACAAATGCTAAGTAGAAATGTCAAATGACAGCCAAACATTACTTGAAAGTTTTGCCAGCAGTTCTCTCAGAATGTCGAACAGGTGTAGTTTCCATTAAGCCTTTTAAATTGCTTCTGTCATCCAATGCTTCATTTTTAAGTACAGGTTCAGGGGATTCCTCTTCTACATACTTCTTTCCACTCCTATGAACAAATTGCTTATCCACCAATTCTGCACCTGCTCCAGCTTTAAAGTCCCAATCGACGCTTTGTCCCTGAACAATAACAGATAGGTGAGTTATTTAACTACATACTCCATTTCTGAAATTTCCTTGTGAAAGTTAATCAAAATCGGTTTGTCTCAACCAAAGGAAACAGAAAAAGACCAATAACAAAAGAATGCAAACCTCCACCAGTTCCTTGGGAAAATCAAGCCGGAATTCGTCTGGGTTCTCTTCTTTTTTCCCAATCCACCATGCATCAGAAAACACAATCTGGCAAGATCACCATTGAAATCATTATAGACCGCCAACAAATAGAAAAAGAAAACCACCAATCTAACAAATTGTCAAAATTAGGCGCTAAAACCTTTGAGCAGCTCGTAAGAACAGAACAAACCATGTTATCAAAGTAATCTTCACACACGACATTCTTCCCGCCTCTAGAGAAGTGCAAAGTCAGGTATCTATTCTTGGGGTACACAATTGTCCCGAACAGCTTCAATTGACCCTACAAAGCGAAAAATAAATTTCCCCAGGACAATCATTAGTATCCCAAAACATTTTCAGGCAAAAGGATAGAACAGAATACAAACGCGTAAAAGTGGCAGAACCTGAGGAAAATCGAGGTATAGAATAGGGTTTTTGGTGCTCAAGTCCTTAAGTTCACCGATCTTGCCGCCGGCACCGGCAACGGGAGCGAGAAGACCGGGAAAGGAGAAGAGGAACCTGTTCTTCCTCTGAGACTTGCGAAGAATATCTTTACCGTGATGCTTCAAGACGGTTTTGGAGGGAGGGAGCGAGAAATGGGGCTTGGTGGTAGTTTGAGACAACAAATTGTTGGAGAAGGCAAGCTTCTTCAACCTTGTCCGCTGCATGGAGTCGGGATTTTGGTCTTCGGCTTTGGCCTTTGAAGAGGAAGAAGATCGAACCATTTTGACAGTAACGGTGGGTGACACTGACGATGATATAAATTTATAAGTTACAAGGTTATACTTTCTTAAAATATCGACTAATAGACATTCCAAGACCAGGAAAGTAGGCTCCTAAGCGCCTAACCTCAAAGATGCATTCAAGGTTGATTAACTGTAAAGCTTAGTAACTCCCATTTGTTTATGTTTTTTTCTCTGTTTTTTATTGTCGTTTTTATAAAAAAAAAATAGGTAAGTAAAACATGTTTGGTTTGCTCTGTTGCGATTTTTTGTTTCTGAAAATAAAAAAATCACAACAGTTTTACAGAAACCAAAAAACATCGTTTCTCTAAATTTTGACAACATATTTTTTTCTAAAAAAACCA
>JAOTIZ010000006.1:25248702-25266867 GCA_027123425.1 Erythroxylum panamense | reverse complement strand
AAAACAAAGTAACATAGCCTTAACTTCGGAAAATCATAACTTTCAATCCCGATATCGAAAAATATCAAACTTTATAGAGACAGAAAGCTTTCAACATATTCTACAAGTTTCATGCAGATCACTTTCTCAAATTCTGCCTAAATCAAAAAGTCAACTCTCTATGACCAAAAAAGTCAAACTTTTCTTAATTCTCCAAAATTTAACACTTTCACTAATTATTTCTTGCTTTTCAACTTCATTTCAATCAACTCATTCACTTTAACTTTCATAACTCATACAACTCTACTCAAATTGTAAAGTCATCAAAAACCAATCACTTATTTTTTGTCAATTTCCTTTAAGCATAAATACATCTTTAACACAATATATATACTAACACACTCATTCAAGTTCAATTAATATTTCTAAATTTCACTCAAAGATCGGGGTCCAACAAATAGGGTGAGCTGCGAAGCTCAGTAGTTTATACATTTATAGTCATTGGTAATGAGTCATACAATTCAAGCATATACATATATATTCATTCATATACATCTATAACTTATTTTAGCTAGCAAGTCAATCATCCACGAATTCTAACTCAAATATTCATAGTCAAGGATGCTATCACTTAAAACATATCATATACATTTAAGCATCAAAACATAACATTCAATTATGTATTATACTCGATAATTCAAAGATGCAATACATAACAAATGACTCGAGAGTTCTATGGAACAAAAGGAAGAAACCAGAGTTTACACCGTGATTAAAACAAGTCCGATTTCTCAGGATCTCGTGGCCTCAAGCGGGCAGCCAAGAGAAGGCTATAGGTCAACATGCACATAAATAACGAAACGTTCCTCTCTTGCCCAAACACAATCAAAATTCGATGCTTAACTCATTTCACATACGTTCATACTTTTCATGTTTTCTCATCTTTTCATTCATACAAAATGCCATGACATGTTTCAATGGCATAACTTGATCATAATTCATAAATCATGATGCATTTTCAACAATCACAATAATTCACTATCAAGCAAGTTAACATACAATACACATGCATTCAATTTAGCATACATTCACCAATAAGACAAACTTGCCCATATTACACAATAACTATAAATATATTACCCACCTCGAATCCCTTGCTTAAAGACTTGCTTAAAGGTGCTTCTCCTCTTGACCCTCTTGCCTTCCTTGATTCCCTTTATCAATGACAAAATTTCCATTCAATAGGAATACAATTTGAGGACCCATATATAACATATTCACTAAGATAAATTTTAAATACTCAAACTCTTACAAAAGTACAAATTCTGATTAGGTAAATGAAAAAATTTGATAAAACTTCATTCTAGAAAATTGTTCCTCATTGTCTTAAGTTTATAATGAAACTAAAATCATTCAATTTGATTCAGAAATTCGAAAGTTATAACCCAAACATTTTTGTACTATTCTTTTGTTGAAATAGTATTCTATGTTCAACTTCCATCAAAAAATTAAAATTCTTAGAGACTGAATTAGAACTCTATTTCTTAAGACAAAATGTATCCCTATGTCTCTAGTTTACTCTAAATAAAAAATCACTCAATTTGGATAACTACACAAAAAGTTATGCCTAAAATAACGAAGTATGTTCAAGTTGTGCAGAGAAAACTTCGAAGCAGTGAACCAAAAAGTTGGTCGCGGTGAACTTTGCTCTCCTGCAAGTTGGCCATGGTGAACCACAAAGTTGGTCACTGAGAACCTCAGAGTTCGCCATGGTGAACCATGAGGACTTTGCTGTGGCGAACTTTGATAAAAACTCGACTCGTGATCTTCCCAAATTTTTTCAGATTCCTCACTCCCAACATCTTACACCTAACACATCTTATTCAAAAATCATACCTTTCTACCTCATGTACACTTCATTCTCTACTCTATTTCAACTCAATATCATCCATAAACAAATCATAATCTATCTTTGATCATTAACTAAAAATAAAACATTTACATATACCATTCATCAACAAGCTCCTATACATATCCCACTTCATTTTTCACTTTCATTTCACTTCTAACTTTCACTTAATATGCTTTATTCAACAAATCAAGAAGGGTAAATGCTTACACTTACTTGTTTAGCTTCAATGTCGTCAAAATCTCCAAGATCTCCAAAACCCTAGCTTGATCTTCTTCTTTTTTTTCTCTCCTTCTCTTCCTCTCTTCATTATTTTCTCTTCTTCTTTCCGTCTCACAATGCTTCTCTTCTTTTTCTTAAACAAGACCACATTTTTGGTCTTGTTCTTCCAAAAATACCCCTCCTCTCCTTTGGTCTTCCCATTTTGTCCCTTTTTTCGTTTATCTCCTAACTCCTTTAATCTTCTTAAACACCATATTAATTCTAACTTAATTCAAATCTTTCCATCTAATTTCAAATCTCTATTTATGACCATGAAATTAATGACTCAATTCTAAAAAAAATGGAAAAAAATAAATCAATAATAATTGAAAAAAAATTGGGGTTCAACAATTGGAGTTGAATTGCTCTTGGAATTTGTTAATATTGCTCAAGGCTTCATTCCTTTTAAGCTTAGTATTTTTTATAATTCTTTCTCTTAATCAATTTAAGCTCCTCCTTCGTAGCTTTTAGTCTACCATACAGTTGAAAGTCTTATATCCCTCCACTTTGATGCTCAATTGTCTAATGATATCATCCTCAAAACCATTTACTCCAAACAAATAATTTTTTAATTTGAGTGGATTTTGGCAAACTAACATATTGAATAGATGTATAGGTTTCAATAAAAGAATGATTAGAGCAAAGAGATTTAAAATGAGCACAATTATTAGGGAAAGTAGACAACCATCTAGAGTTCATTAGAGTTATATCCAAATTTTCCCTTGGAAATCAACTTCTCATTTGATTATTATTCTAAGTAAAGTAACAACCATTTTATCTAAGATAAAAAAAACTGAGTTGGTGATACATTTTATTAACTACTCATTATAAGGATTCATCATTGACTTCTGGCCTTCTAAGTATTGGGAAAATAAAGTATGATTAAAGTCTCTCATAATAAACTATGAAGTTAAGTTATTAGCTTCCAAATAAGGTCTTTCTAAAAAAATTTTCTCTAGGAGTCCTAAGTTTACTGCTTAAAAAGAGTTACATTGATTTTGGTCATTAAGCTCAACAAAGTCACCTACAATAGATATATTGATTTGAACATTGTCTTTGATGTAGTTGGACTTGATTCGAGTCAAAGGTAGCAATGATTCTTTTATTGTAACGTATTGCATTATTATTGATAAGCCTCCAATTCTTATTCAAAAACCATATGCCATCTTACAATCTAGTGATTTTTATTTTAATCTTTAAATGAAGTTCTTACTATTTTTCAAAGTTGTTTATCCTTCTCGAGTTTCAAGCTATTTTGGACATGAATTATTGGTTAAAAAATTGGTTAAAGCCTTCTTCTTTGGTTTTCTACTTGGTATTGTAATCGTATTTATTGAAGGAATTGAAACACTAACTTATAAAGTAACAAATTTTATTTTTATGCTTCAATTACATTTGGTTTATGTTTAAATAGATTAAGATATAACATGAATTTCATTGATTTTGTTATGTTTATAATTTTTTAACCATCTTATAAATAAAGCTACACTTAGTATAAGACAGCCATATAAAAAATAATTTATTTAAAGAAATTACTTTATTGAATAATAGAATTATAGGTGGCAATTTATAGTGACTAATTAAAATGAGGAAATTTAGACTGTTGACAATAGATTTAAAAATATAGTCTTAAAATGATTCCAAAATTTAAATACATATATTCTTTTAAAATAAGTAATTATATATAATGATAACATTATAATTCAGGAAACTATAGAAGAAATTATGTAATAAAAATATAATGTTGCTAATAGTTGGAAAATTATGAAATTTTGTAAAAATATATTTTTTTCCAAAAATAAACAATTCTTTGATTTTTGGAAGATTATCTATCAACTTTTGAACATTATGATTTTATTGTTCTTTCGTAGCTAAACATCATGATAAGCATATTAATTTTTATAAACTATATATTTAAAATTGTCACTTAAGTCATAGATCCTGACATAGAGCTAAAATTCTAACTATTTTAAATGGATCCCATCATGGCTAGACCCCTCTGGAAAGGGGTTATCTTTGCCTTCCTCTTAAGATACAAAAATTAGGTTTTATAAGTGACAAAAGAGTCCTGTAAAAGAGGTATGGTGTTGGACCCCTAAGTCCTAATTACATAATCACGCAAGCTTTGACCAATGTTTGACACTCAGTATGATGGAACAACGTAAAGACTTATGAGTAGGCGAGAAAAATGGGCATTAACGATGGAAGCTCAAGAGTAGGCAAGTGTTGGCATGCATTATTGCACATTAGCAAAAATCTTTGACGAGATGCAAAATTTGGATGTGAGACTAAAAGATGAACTCGAGATGGACCTTGAGTTAAAGGTTAGTTGGATCAAATGTATAAGGGAGGCATATGAGAGCTCTAAAGACTTAATGTTTGCTCAAATAGATGGATCATGACTAATGGATTTGACATAGGTAAGTATTAAATTGGACCAGTGTGCTATAAAAAGCTTTGGGTATGGATAACTCATCATCAATGATAAAGATCAATGGGAGATTTTAGATAATGTGGCAGATAAGATCACAACAGATCTACATCAACTCTAAAAGATAAAGATCATGTGGGAGGAGCATTGGAAGATAATGATATTCTCTATAGATACAAACATATCTTTCCTAATTAAATGTAATTTCTTATCTTATTTGTTGTGATGTAGCTAAATCCTATCAAATAGAGTTTTATTTGGATGAGGTGTTATCTAATTAGTTAGTATGATGTAATCCAGTTCAGTTAGGATTCTAAATTGTAAAGCCAGAGGTGTCTATAAATAGCTTATTTAAGTCTTGCTCCTAAATAAAGACAGGGGAGGGGAACAAATTAAGAGAGAGCATTCTTTTGTATACTTTTGGGGAAGTAATAAAAGTTGGATTTTAATGTACTCTTGTATGTTTGTTGTTGACAATGATTATCTAATGCTTTCGTAGTATTCTTACAAAAATGTGAGAGTTAAACACCGCAAGGTTCGTGAGACATTCAAAAATAAGGTTTTATTGGTCAACAATCACGTGGGAAGGCTAGTTTTTTCTTAAACAGACCTAAGTGAAATTTTGATGCAAAGGGAGTAGGCACAACTTGCAGTATAAGTTTGGTATTTATACGACCTTTATATCATATGACATGATGTCAATTTAATTTACACTTGTTAGTAATTTGGTAAGTAAGTGGACTTCAAGCATTATATGTAGACCTTAGGCAAGGAGAAGCCAGTGATAAAGTGACTTATAAAAAGGGCAAAGAGAGAAGAAATGGGAAATACATTTGATAAAAGAAAAGGATAGAAATTATCTTGCTTCTAAAGCGAGCAATAAAAACTTCAATGATCCAAATTCAAATTATGCATATGCTATGATGGTCACTAATAAAAGAAGTTGTCACAATCGAATAACCGAATAATTAATTTGAAATAGAAAGATTTTGTAATGTATAGAGAGAGATTTGCACACACCATGTTTTGACATGAAGGGTAATAAAGTGTAAATACTCTGCCTAATATTAAAATGCATAATAAAAGTTGGATTTTACTGTACTCTTGTATGTTTGTTGTTGACAATGATTATCTAATGCTTTCATAGTATTCTTACAAAAATGCGAGAGTTAAACATCGCAAGGTTCGTGAGACATTCAAAAATAAGGTTTTATTGGTCAACAATCACGTGGGAAGGCTAATTTTTGCTTAAACAAACCTAAGTGAAATTGTGATGCAAAGAAGTAGGCACAACTTGCAGTATAAGTTTGGTATTTATAAGACCTTTATATCATATGACACGATGTCAATTTAATTTACACTCGTTAGTAATTTGGTAAGTAAGTGGACTTCAAGCATTATATGTAGACCTTAGGCAAGGAAAAGCCAGTGATAAAGTGATATAAAAAAAAGGGCAAAGAGAGAAGAAATGGGAAATACATGTAATAAAAGAAAAGGATAGAAATTATATTGCTTCTAAAGTGAGCAATAAAAACTTCAATGATCCAAATTCAAATTATGCATATGCTATGATGTTCACTAATAAAATAAATTGTCACAATCAAACAACCGAATAATTAATTTGAAATAGAAAGATTCTGTAATGTATAGGGACAGATTTGCACGCACCATGTTTTGACATGAAGGGTAATAAAGTGTAAATACTCTACCTAACATTAAAATGCATATTTAAAGGAAAACAAAATATAATTAAATTTACATTAAGAATGTGTAGGCATTTTTTTAAAACAAAATATATTTGAAATTTCTTATTTTATGTTTAGCATCTATATAACATGTATATAAGCAATGATAGACATGCTCAATTTATATATTTATTTATCTTAATGTATCCATATTAAAAAAAATAAAAGTAACGTTTATTATAAAAGTTTGCATGTATGGTACATTTTGATTAAAATAACTCTTATTGTATAACACAAAAAACTAACATAAGTTTTCAAAATTAATATGACATAAAAAATTTAATATATATTTATAATGTAGTTATTAATCTTATTAAAAATAATTTACTCAAATGAAGTTATTATAATTATAACTCGTATTTGTACAAAGTGAAAAGTGATTTAAATTCTAAACTTACAAAATATTTTATTATAATGATTAAGAAAGAATTAATTCGACTAAAAATTAAATATTAGTTTATAGTTATTGTATATTTATGTAAATCATCTCCACAATTCAACATCTCACTCGTTATATGTCTACTATAGGCACAAATAGATATATGTAGGCAATATAAAACAAATATATATGTTTCTATCTATACAAATATAAAAAGGTAAATATCATGATTTATCCTAAATTTATTTAATTTTTTCATTTTATATTCCACACTCACAAAATATATATATATATAAACAATATTGAAAATGTGGATATTTATTTTTATAAATCACAAAATAATTCATATCTTTATTACATAATGCTTAAATATTTATTACCGATGCATACATGCACAATAAATTATGGTAAAAGTAATTATTATAATCTAATATATTTTATAAAAATTAAAGGATGATATAATCTTTAATATGTATTTATGAGAAATTATCATATTTATTAAAAAATATGTACTGATCAGAAAGTTATTGTAACTATTCTTCACATATATGCACTATAAAAGAGTAAATTAGATGTCAAACTTGCAAAACAATAATTAAAGCATATCATAAAAGTGAAAAGAATCTAATATGTATTTATAAAAAGTCAAATTGAATTCAAATACTATCTTCACATGCTTCAAAAGTTTTTTTAAATATTCCAATGTAATTTAAATATTCACCAATACATTCAATGTATTGAATTTTTAAAATAAGTTTTTATAATATATTTTTAATTGTTTTAAATTTCTTTTATTATATCTATAAATATCATTTGCATTTTTATAACTGAAAATATAATTTTGTTCATGATTTTAAGTAAAAGATTAAAAATTTTAGATTATTAGTTTTTTTCTTCATATCATTATTACTATTGAAAGTTTTGTATTTTTATTAATTCCATATTGTCCAAAAATTAATCCGTGTTAATTTTTTAAGGAGTGTGCTGCAGGAAAAGTTGATAAGAAGTTTAAAGTGATAATCATTGAAAGATACATCTTACCACAGGTATAATTTCATATAAGTAAACAGGAAAGGGTTTTTAGGTTGAAGTTTGTACTACTTAAAATTTATATTCAAATATGAATATGTAAATAAATAATTCATTAAGTATTAAATTTATAGTAAATTAAGATTATCACCATACTGCTTTGACCGTGAGGTTATAGATTCAAGTAACTGAAATAGTCTTTTTATAGAAATATAAGAGTAAAGCTACGCACATTATGATCCTCCCCAGACTCACTCAAAGTAGAAAGTCTTGTGCGTTGGGATTAATTTTTTTAATTTCAATTTTAAGCATAGTCAAATGCTTTAATTTCTATGTAAAATATACTTTTTGTGTCTAGTATAAAATTATAAATTATTTAAATTTTAACTAATGATATAAGATTAAAATTTCTATACAAAATTTTTATTTTATAATTTTATTGATTATTAATAATTGATAGTAAAAATTTTGAATAAAATACGCACACATATTAAATAAAAATTTGTAATGCTTATATTGGTGTATGAATAATTGAAATAATTATATTATATAAAAATTTCCTTAATAATTAGTGCGAAGCACGATTAGTAGAAATAAGGGTTGACAATAATGATTCTTATCAATTAATATCGAGTAATACATTTCTTTCCGGTGGTTCAGGGAGTGCTTTAATTGATGGTGGAGAGTTTCCTAGTGAGTTTTCAGGCTTTGCATACCAATCACTTCAAAGAGATTTGATTTTGCATTGGTGATACCAAATTAATAATTCCTGTTCCTTTGATTTGTATTAGTAATTTATTATAATAATTTATTTAAAATACATAATATCTAAATTACTATGTAATTTAAAATCTTATTCATTATACAATCATTGCGCATTCTTCCATTATATGTACATTTTTCGTAAAATATAATATGAGAATATATTTGTTTCATAATTTAGTAAAAAGATGACCCACTTGGTGATAAATTTTCAATTTTAATTTATCTTAACATATTTTTAAAAAAGCATGGTATTGTTGTCATAGTCAATGCTTTTTATGTTTCATTTCACTTTTTACTAAATAGTTTTAACAAAATAATACATATTTATGTATTTATTTTTAAAACTAAATAATGGGGTTTATCTAACTAAATTAACTCTTAGAATTAGAAAACAACATAAATCAGTTCATCTGAAAATATCAAGCATATACTAAAACATCAAACTTATGGCATTTTAAAATCTATAATATGCAAATATTAATATAACAAGAAAAACAACAACTTAGTAAAAAGCTCTCTAGGATACAGAGTTCAGAGAAATTCAATAGTACACTATTTTACTTTTAATCAACAAAAAAATATTTTTGATAAATTTGTGAGGTGTTTTAATATGCAAATATTAATAAGATATTAAATTTAGGGATAATCAATCATAAATTGTCCAATATTTTATAATTTTTTCAATTCAGTATCTAAGCTTTAAAATTTTTAATTGAGCTACCAACTGTTTAAAATCTCAACAGTTTAATTCAAAATGTTAGTTTTTATAATTTGACAATCAGAATCTTTATTGTTCAAAACGTGTATATGTCCACTTAGAAAAATAGTAGTTATAGTTAAACTGGAGTAAAGATATAATTTTTTCTTGGCAACATTTTTATTAGAGCTAGAGTGATATCAGAGCCAGAACAGTACAAAGTTCGGGAACACTTTCCCATACCTAACATGATATCTTTGTCTAGTTTGTGGTCAAGTAGAGTTGGTTAAGTCGAAAACACTTGTGTACTCCTTAGAGTTTATCTCCTCGCTTAGGTTTTCACTACTGCTTGTGACATGCTAGGAAACATAGTCAACCTTCGCATCTTAGTCAGGGGCAACATTGATTCAGGTTACAAGAAGTGAGAGAAAAGAAAAGAAGAAAGAGAAAACTATGGAGTCAGATCCAGTATCTTTGTCATCTAGTTTGTCTTCAAACTGTACATTTATCGTCTAGTTTGTCTCTAGATCGTTTACCTAATAGTGTGAAGCGTGTATTATCAAACAAAATAGAAAATCTTGTAGAAATTACTCATGTGCCTATAGAAAACTGTGTTTGTGAGTCTTCTTTATCATTATTGAGTCCGTACAGTATATATTCTCGTGACCATTCTTGGACGAGAAGTATTCATAGTGTGTTATCTAATACTAGGTCTCATGTCAAGGAAATCATCCAGAGTTCCAGATTGGAATAGTGTGGTCTCAGATCTACAACAGCAGAACAATACGTAACGCTTAAGATTCCTAAGGAGCTGATCGTCTTATAGAGAGAGCACAACCATACACATCTACATGTTGGAGCTATACGACTTGTTCTTACCTTGCATGGAAGAAAAGGTATTCCTACAACAGCTAGGATATCCCTTCTTGACACTGCCTACACAACGTACTAAAATGCACTTATTGGTATTGTGCTTACAACTCTTGACAGAGGGAGTGTTATCTTGACCATAGCACCTGATTTCAACTTCAGGTTGGATGAGCCTACATTGTCTGAACGTTTACAAATTCAGATCCAAATCACTGGAGCAGATCAAGATCCTACAGCCATCATGGCTACTCTTTACCACCAGATGATCTATTGTTTACAGAATCATTCTTTGGACTTAAACTTTTCAAATTCTACTTCGGCTTTACATGGTTGCCGATAAAGCCAACAATCAGACAACTATCCTTCAAATCTCGAAGTAGTTACCTTTAATGGAGTTTGAAAAGATGATGCCTACAGAATGGATTACCAACTACCAGAAGGTATTACACGCGCTTCATCGACACTCTTTTCATACGACAACTCCTCCAATTCTGAAGACACTGAAAGATGGCTCAGTTAAGTCCATCTACACACGACCCAGCGACTACAAGCCTAGTCCATCTACATCAGGCTCTATCCTAATGATCTAGCACATTGAACCTCAAGATCTATCAGATCTATCAATTGGGGCAATAAACCTTAAGATCCAACCCGTATTTTCACATACAGAAGGTAAAGACGGTCCTCCTATCTATTATTTCATATCTAATGGAGATCCAGTCTATGTAAGTCATCATCGTGGACATTTTGTATGGGATGTCAACCCATCTATGTGTGAACCAAATTGTGAAATATGTCTCAACCCAAAGTCAAAAAGTGATGATGATGATCCAAGATATCAACGGAGAAGGAAGAAGAAATCAAAGCCCAAATCTCGGTGCTTATCTTCTCGTACCTATCCTCCTCTTGGTGAGGATCCATATCAAGACGATCATAATGGTCTATCTATGATAGAAAGATCCAGACCAAAGTTTCTTAGAGAGATGCTCCGATCATCTATGTTTACTACAACAGAACCCTGCAGATCTACTGGTGAATCGTGCAGATCTATGCCTGCAATTCCTGTTACAACTCCTATTCCTCTACCATGTATGATGGTATTACTAGATGAGGATAACTTTTCTCAATTATCTAGGAGTACTAATGAATCACAACGGGTTATCTTCAATTCTTATATCAGAGCGTCAGGAATTACTTCACAAGGAACACTTGCATCAAATCCATCTGATGAAGTCCTTAACTGGCAGACATCTAATGCAGTAGCACAGAACAGAGTTCTGAGAAGGATTGATTCCAAGCTGGATGGAATTAGTCAATAAAATATAGCTACTCACAAGCAAGTCAATTCTGTTTCGGAATAGATACAAACGATGTATCAGTCTTACAAAGCTCAGATTCAGCGTATTGATACTGAACTCAGACAATACATCTCTGCCCATTATATAGGACCAGAATTTGACTTGAAAGTTCGTTAGATATAAGAGATACAAGGAATTGAACGACAAATGGAAGCTAATATGCATGCAGCACAATCTAAATAGAAGTATGGCTGATCCTCTTCAGAGTTCTCTACTCTTCAGCAATCATATCCATCTCCTTCGTATCAACGGTATCCAGAAGAAGTTGATTATTCAAAGGTATTTAAGTTTATCTACCATTTGATTAGACAGTATATTCATCCTCAGGCAACTCAAGAGAAACCAGGATGATCAAAATCAAAGTCAACATCTAATCGTGTGCATAAATCTAGAGTTCCTAAGTCTTCAAAGGTTCCAGAAACGTCATCTTCATATACACCTTTTGAACCAACTGAACAGTGGAGAAAGCCTTTAAAGCCTTTAAGCATTCATACTCCTCCGGAGTCTCCACCACCAGCACCAATACAACCTTCCACTTCTTCTCTTAGGAAGGATAAAGCTAAGCAGACAGAGTATAGAGCTACTCTGACTTCAAAATCTCTTACAGAAGATTCTGATTCTAAATCAAAAGACAGTTTTAAAACCCAGAGTGGTAGATCTGAGAATTCTGCAACACCATCTAGTTATTCAGATGAGCAATCACTCATCGCGTCAAAAGAACAACAAGCATCAGAGTCATCATATGAACCAGTCTCTTCATCATCGACTAATAAATCAGCTAACTTTGCTGATCTTTCAGATTTATCCAATGTTCTGATGACTATGCCTCAATATACTGAAGTTGAACTAGAAATCAGTAAAGCTGGATCCACAGGTACTGATCCTTTCAGACCTGAACCAGCACCTCAAGCAACACCAGTTCAGCCAGCTGCGCAGGCTACAACTAAGCCTACTTCAACACCTTGGTTTACATTCGATGATCTTCTACTTAAAAAATGGAGAGATCGTATACATGAATTCGGTGCTTGGATTGATTTATAAATGACCAGACATAATCATCCCCTTCCAGATATTTTTCTGAATTTACATCCAGGTTTACTAGTACTTTGCGAGAATGGTGGCAAAGTATAAGTGAGTATCAACGACTTCAGTACATACAAGTATCAACTGCTGGAGTATTACTTGGCATTATCCACAAAGAGTTTGTGGGTGACTTCCAATTGATTGATAAGCAAATCCGTCAGGAATATTTCAAAATAAAATGCTATTCTCTTGACAAGCGTGATATTCAAAAGCATTACAAACACATGACGGAAAGGTATTATCTTCTGAATGGATGGAATGATGTTAACTTGCGTTACACTTTTATCTCATCCCTTCAAGATGAAATACAGCTAGAACTACAAAGGACCATAGCTTCTCTTCAAAGAGATATGTCTACTATTTCTCTTAGAGAAATCTACTAGCTTGCTTTAGTGTCTCTTGACAAGTTATGTGATCAACATATTTTTTTCAAGAATATCCTCAAAGGAGGTCCAGTTCTGAAAAAGGCATGTAAAGAACCTCATCTCCAGATAAAGTGCAAAGATAAGGAAAAACAGACTTGTAAGTGTCATAGTAGCAAGAAAGCTCATCAATCTCAAGTCTACTATAAAAGAAGAAAATTCCACAAGAAGTATGGAAGGCAGAGCCTTGGAAGCAAAACTTTAAGAAGAAGAACATAGGCAAAAAATGCAAATTCATGCCTTTTTTCAAAAAGTCTTCACATTGAAATAAAACTTGATGTTTTATTTGTGGAAAGCCAGATCACTATGTGAACAAGTGTCCTCAGGAAACCAGGAAAGATGCCAAGTTCCTGGAGAAACTTGAAAAACTTATGCCTATTCAACCTCATAATGCCATCGAAGAAATCGTTGAGGAACAAACCAGTGAGGACAGTGAAACATAGTTTGTTGTTACTGTGTCTGTATCAGAAGAAGAATCATCAAGCTCATCTAACATATCTGATGATGATTCGTTAAACATTTTACAACAAACATGTATGAAGATTGATCATAATCCAATTCAACGACCATACGTCCATATCCAGTTGTTTTAACAAGACAAATATGATCGGCCCATTAAGGCTATTGGATTTATGGATACAGGATCAAGCCGTACGATCATGAAGCCCAATATCCTATTAGCAGAAGCATGGACTTCTTGTAATGAACATTTTCTTACAGAAGATGGAAACAGTTTCAAAATTGGGTTGATAACCAGGAAGCGAATCAGCATTCGTTTCTTTCCTCAGTGTACATTTTGGACTAAAGTACTTGTAAGCAATTTACCAGGCCCAGATATCCTAATTGGAATGGATACATACAGTAAAGCATCACCTCTACAAATCCTACCCACAAGCCTCAGGTATCGAAACCTTTTCAGTCCATACACTGATATTAAAAGTGTGTTTGAACTAACCACAGTTCCTGCACATTACATGGACTTCGAGATAAACTGTTGAGCTACTGTCCAGAGTCTCATGCATAGTTTACTCATCCATATCCTCTATAAAAAAATGTTGACTTTTTCATAAGTCTACCATTCAAGAATAATGAGGATATAAATCCTACAAAAGTCACACATCCAGGGATCAACCTTGATGATTTGAAGCTAGAACAAGATGAGTGCGCTGTCTTATTACAGTAAGGATTGATCGAGCTTACAAAGTCGGATTGAGCTTGTCAAGCGTTCTATGTCAACAAACGTTTAGAGCAGAAACATGGAAAAAAGAGAGCAGTCATTGACTACAAGCCTCTTAATGCTTTCCAGCAGGATGATAAGTTTCATCTGCCTAAAATCAGTACATAAGTACTATTTCTTAAGGAAGCTGCTATTTTTTCAAAGTCTGATCTTAAAGCAGGATTTTGGCAATTGGGTATTCGCCCTGAAGAACGTTACAAGACTGCATTCTGCATTCCCAGTGCTTAGTACCAATGGACTGTTATGTCATTTGAACTTAAAGTCGCTCCATCAATGTTTCAAAAATCCATTACGAAGATCTATGAACCTGTCCTCAACAGTGCATTGATCTATATTGATGATATTCTTTTATTTTCAAAGACCCATGAGGAACATCAGGCCCTTTTGCACAGATTTTTGGATCTTACACAACAGTATGAGATTATGCTTTCAGCCTCGAAAAGCACTATTGGTACATCAGAAATTGAATTTTTGGGTTTGCAATTTAAGGATGGATTTTATCAGCCAGGTCCACATATTACTAAGGAATTATTACAATTTCCGGATGAACATCTCACTGTGAAACAAATTCAACAATTCCTCGAGATTGTTAATTATATTAGAGATTTCATACCACATGTGGCAAGCTATACTTCATGCTTATCTAAACTCTTACGCAAGAATCCACCATCATGGAGAAAAGAACAAACTACAGCTGTTAAGCACCTCAAAGACATGTGTCAGACTCTTTTTTGCAAGACTTTTTCTGACATTCAATCTCTATCAGTTGTTAGACATCCGACACAGAACACTGCAATTTTAGCTACACTACTCAGGCAACATCCACCTTGGCCTCTAGATACTCTTTTGCACTATAAGTATCTCCCTTCTGTTCAACAAAATCACAAAAAGAAATTTGATTTTGCTTTCGCTTCTCAGCAATTTGGTAGAATGGATAGCAACATTCTTTTTACTCTTACAAAGAAAGCTTTTCCTCCTCTTACTAGGCCTCCTCATAGTGTCTCTGAAGTTGCCTCACTTGCACGTAGTAGTCTTTTCTATTACTTGCATCTTTTTCTTCATGAACATAATTCTATTGGAAATCTTGTTATGTTCAACCTCAAAGCACCATACCAAAATGTGATCCTTCTTCAAGATCCTTTATCTGAAAACACATTATGGTACCTTTGGGCATTATCTGCTTTATATGCCTGTGCTTTTACAGTTTCTCCTCTTCATCTATATCAACATCTCTGTAATCCTAACAATGGCAGTTCTTTAGTGTGGACATTCCTAGAATGGTTCCCTCCTTTAAGCCACTGGAAGCAGTAATTTGGTGTTATCATTGAACAACATCATCTTTGGTCAGCTGCAGCACGATGACAGAATACACAATGTTTCTTCATCATACATCGTCCTTACAGAGAGACATCTACTGGAGTTGTTTACACGGAACAATGTGTCCAATTCTGGCATATAACCTTATATTGGCCTCGATACAAGTAGAATGTGTTAACCTCTTTAAGAAATTTACTTAAGGAGCTTAATCACTTTCTAGATCATCCAGTATTAACTACATCTATTTGACCTCATATTGGAGAATTCATGCCTGGTGAACCTGAAGCACCAGAAGTCAACATTCCTGGTTCCAGTAGTCCTGAGTATGATATAGACACAGAAGATGTTGAAACAATCGTCTCACAAGCCACATGACCATCTCAACCGTCCAACTCGGTTTTCCAAGATGCTTAGAATCCTAATGACAATACTGAAAACATTGACGAAGATTAGGTAAATCAATTCCTGCATAAACTACACATGGCAGAGTTCAGTACCAGCAAAAGAAAATGATCTAATCTTGCTGATACTGACAACTTAAGCGATCCAGACTCTCCATTTAATCTCCAAAGTTGGCAATCTCCTATTCACCACCATTAATCTCTTAGATTCTTTGGATCAATAATTATGAGATAAAGACAAAAAACCTTACTTTACACCTGTAAAGTAAGAATGAGACAACTGACATAATGAAAGATGGACGTACATCACCATCAACACTGTTGAAGATTCCATCTTATCATCTTCTTTTTCACCTTTAGCCTTTTCTAATGTAGTCTTTTACACTTTTGTACTTAAGCACTGTTTACTTTAGGACTTTCGGTTAAAGTAGATTTTTGTAGAGATAAGGTTAGGTGAAATAGTCCTTTACTTTTGTTAAAGTGTAATGATTGTGTCTCTAGGTAGATTTACATTTGTACCCCTGTCTTTGCCTATATAAGCAGGGCTTAGCTTTGTTTAGTTTCAAGCAAAAATAGATGTACAAATCTTATGGAAAATGAAGAAGTAGTTTTCTTCAATCTTTCTTCTTCTCTTTAAACACTTCGTAAACCTTGAATTATATGTTTGCTTCAGTGCTTAAGATTGCAGAGATGAGTATGCTCTACACTCACCTTATATAAGGATCTTGTGTAATAGAAAATCTATGATAGTCTGGAAGAACTGTTGCTTCTAAATTCTGCTGCCTTGTTTTCAAAAGCATTAACAGGGAATGACGAGTAAGAGTATGCGAGTGAAGTAGGGCTCCTAAGAGGCATGAGCAGTAAGTCCCGTGATAGCCGAAGGACAAGCATTGAAGGGGTGTAAGTCTCTGATAACTGGAACAGCGACGTAGTGATACATACTTCCAATATGACTTTAATTAGTCAATGATACAACCAGTAAGGTAGTTTAGAAAGGAGTTAGCCGCGAAGGGTTAACCAGAAAAAGGTCATAATTTTTCTGTGTGCCTATAAGGGTCCCAGAGTGGCACCTGATTTCAACATCAGGTTGGATGATCATACGTTGTCTGAACGTTTACAAGTTCAGATCCAGATCAGTGGAGCATATCAAGATCCTACTTGAATACTTTAGAATTGATTATTTAAAATATTTAAGAAAAGAATAGTAGCATTATATAATTACAAAAAGAAGATATAACGTACAAACTTAATTGTAATAAGTAATAACTAAGGTTTTAAAAATCGAACAGATCAATTCGACCATAATAGTACGAACTAGTTGGTTTGGTTTAGTTTCATTTAATAACCTGTATATCTAAAAACTAGTTAGTTCATTGAACTGATTAGAACCAATCATTATATATACCTAAACTTCAGAAAACTTAAAAAATCTCCTCACCTTTACTCTTTTGCTCTTAACCATTTTATCTTCTTAGATCTTGTCGCTTCCATTTTTGGGTAAATAAAGGTGATTGTTTTGAGTTTAAAATGCGATCTTTACTTGGACGGTTGTTTGTGTTATTTGCAGAAATGACTAAAATATCCAGTGCAATAGAGACAGATGCGGCAAGCCTCTGCGATTAGGTAGAGAGTCTAAAGGAGAATCTCAAACTCCTAAAGCCACTTCTTGGAGAATGCTAGCCAAAAAATGAGTTTGTTTGTCGCTTTCTTTCACTACAAATGGGTATAATTGTTGAATTATCTCTCAAACGCAAGGTATTACTCACTTGCCATTTTGGTGTTGTTGCTATTGATTTACTGGGAAGGATAAGGGAAGAATATATTGTAGTTTTGTATGAGCTACAAGAACCAGATGGATGGAGGAGTAAGAATTCTGAGAGTTGATGAAAGAGTTTTGGAGTGAAAAGCTGATTATAGTTGTCAATCCATGTTTCTATAAAGTTCAAATTTATTCAGTCTACTGTGTTATTCAAGGTTTTAATCTGTTAAGAGATAACAGATAAGGTTAATTGGATAGCTTCATCTATAAGAGTAGGAGATTTCTTCTTTATTTGTACTTATTTAATTAGTTTTCTGCAATGGTTAAACTCTATTTCATTTTAATTTCTAAGTTGGTACTTGTGTTATAACTTATATATACTATGTTGAAGTATTTTGTTGATCTAAAACTCCAAAATTGAAATCTACAATTGAAGTTAATCACACGTTATTACAATGCTTATAATACGATATATGAATGCACGAGAAGGGGGGTTGAATTGTGTATTCCCCTTTTTGAAAAT
>JAOTIZ010000006.1:25235415-25248602 GCA_027123425.1 Erythroxylum panamense | reverse complement strand
ACTTCGTCTGTTTTTCACTTCTCCGTCTGCTTTTTCTACTTCGTCTGTTTTTCACTTCTCCGTCTGCTTTTTCTACTTCGTCTGTTTTTCACTTCTCCGTCTGCTTTTTCTACTACTTCGTCTGCTTTTCATTCTGCGTCTGCTTATTTACTTCTTCGTCTGTTTTTCTTTCTTCGTCTGCTTTTTACTTCTTCGTTATTCATCAAAATCATATATATGTAAAGTCATTTTGACTTAACAACAATTGCAATATTTGGGTAAGATAACATTCGACCTTGAAATGAAGGACACCTATAAGAGTTTTTGGTGTATAAGTATGGTCATTTTGAGTTTATCTGGGTACAGTAATTAACTTATTTTGTTTGATAAAGTGATATTGCTAATTTATTTGTACTTTTCACTTATTGCTATCAATGAAGTATTATTTTTGTTAGTTTCAGTGAGATAATGTGATTAAGTCTTATAGGATATATTAATGAAATTTTATAAGAAACATAATTATTCTATTTCTTCATCAAGAAGTCAAGAACTATTGTTTTAATATAGCCTTTTAAAGTTACTTGCTTATATGGTAACATTAAAGAAAAGAAGGGTGAAAGAATAAGTTATAAACTTCTCTTTAATTTTTGACAGGCTTTTAATTTAATCCATGATTATTTTTCAAGTGTTTATGCCCATCTAATTACTTTACTTTGCATTTTTATTTTTTATAATTTACTTTTAACCTTGTTTAGTTGTTTAAACTATAATTTTTTAATTGGATCATAATTAAATTTAATTTAATATTACTATAAATTATATTGGCTCTTTTAATATTTGTAATGAATTTTATTGTTTTTTAAAATTAATTAAAAGAAAATATTAATATAAATATATAATTACTCATATAATAACTTGTGAAATGAGTTATATATTTTACCTATTAACATTAATTACTTTTTTACTATAATATAAGCTATTAATATTATATTAATTTATATAATTTTTATTAGAGTCAATTAATATAAATAGAAAATTTTATCCTTTTTATAAATATTCATGTCACAGATATTCGTTATTATATAAAAAGCAAAAGACCTTTTAATCTTTTTTTTGCTATTTTGGTATATATTGTAAATTGTTTTTTTTTCATACTTTTTAGGTTAAAGTTATAATGAAAAATATGGAATCTTTAGAAAAAGATTCGATAAATATAACATCATCTATTCATGGTAAGTCCGATTCAACATAAAATTATTTTTCTTCTTCTCAAGCATTTGATGAGAATATCTAGTGTAATTGTATGTTTTGTAGTAGAAATATTTGCAGGGGGAAGAGTTTATAGAATGAAAGAATATCTTGTTGGTATTAAAAGTAATATTATTTCTTACAAAAATGTATCATTTGATATACATGAGAGGATTGGAAATTATTTGCAATAATAAGTAAAAAAAGAAAAAAGAAAATAAATAGGCTCATGATATATCTTTTAAAGATGATGAAGCATCACAAGTATTAGATAAAGGAAAAAAAGAAAGCAACTATTGACATAGATTCTTATTTTCCTCCAAGAACTACTCTCGATTCTCAACCTAATATAAAAAGTGTTTTGGTTTATAAGGATGCTGTTTGCAATGTAAAAGAGCATAGGTTAGATGGTTCTATCATTCATGTATTTCTTTAAATTCTTTCAATTCATCATATTTCCAAGAAGCAATAGATGCTGCAACAACGATAGATCTAGTATTTGAGGTACCTTCTTATTATGAAATTCATATGCCTTTGCTTCAAGATTTAAAAAAGGAATATTAGTTAATTGTTGATAAATATAATAAAAAAGGAATATTAGTTAATTGTTGATATATATATAGGTCTAGTTTGGAATCAACATGATGGTAGATGGGTGGATTGATTGAAAACAAAGAACTTTGACTAATTTCTTAGTTTATTATAATATTGAAACAACTTTTATCAAGTTTTTTTATGCTTCTGATGGTAAAAAATCCAATGTTTTATTTGAATTATTTTTTAAAATTGTTGAGTGGGTTGGATCAAAGATTATTGTGCATTTTATTACAGATAATATAACTAATTATATATCAGTTGGGTACTTATTACAATCAAAGCATAGGTATATTTATTGGTCTCTATATGCTGCTCATTGTATAAATATTATTTTAAAAGATATTTGCGGTATAGACCATATTTCTAGTCTTGCTTCACGCTTATCTAATATCGCAATTTTTGTAACTACATTTATTACTTGGGAACTACTGTCAAATTTAGTGACAAGTAAATACTTTTAAAGTCATAAGTTATCAAAGAGTAAAAAAGGAAAATAAACTTGTGCTGTTATTTTAGATAAAAATTTTTAGGATACTTGCTTGGTTATTGTGAAAAATATGACTTCACTTATTAGGATGTTAAAGATTGTTGACTCAGATAAGAAGCCATCTTTAGGGTATATATATGATGATACGTTTAGAGCTCGCAAAAACTATAAATATTTTAAAGAGTAGGAGAAATTGTACAAGGTTTATATAGATATTATTAACCGACGATGAAATAAGTATCTTACTCAAAGGATCTACTTATCGAATTATTTTCTCAATTTTTATTGCTTATATAGTGGAGACGTATGTACAAATAATATTATGGGTGATTTGTTTGATGTGATTGAATGCAAATATACTTTCTCTATTAAATAGCAATTACTAACAATAAATGAAAATAAACTGTATAATGAAAGTTTAGAGAGTTTTGCTAGATTATCAGTAAAGAGATAACTGATGAAAAAAATTCAGCTTACTAAGTTTGTATACCTTTAATTCATTTTTACTTATTAATAATATGTATTTTTATTTTTCATAACTATTAATTTAAAATACATATGAGTGGTGAAGATTATTCGATAAAAGTGCCCCAACATTGATAAAACTCGCTATTAGGTTACTCCGTTGAATAGCTTTTACATTAGGTTGTGAATGTAATTGAAGCATTTTTTAATGTTATTATATAAATAAACGAAATTGTTTAGAACATAAAAGACTTAATGACCTTATTTACGTTAATTATAATGCAAGAATAAAGAACATGTATTTTATAGTTTATTTTTATTTCATTAAGTTTATTTTATTATTGGCTTTATAAGTTCTTTATATGTATTCAGAGGACTTAGTAAGAAGAGAACATATGATTCAGTTGATATTGATTATACTGACACACCGATTTTTGGATCAAAGAAGAAGAATTATCATTTAATCTTGATTATAATGAACTTCAAAAGGTGATTTGTGAAGAAAATGTATTTGTCACAAAGAATAAATTAAGATCTATTGATGGTCAGTTTATATCTTATTATGATCATATTTAAGTTAAAAGTATAATTTATTACAAATGTATAATTGAGAATAATTTCATTAATTATTTATAATTTATTTGAATGCGGTAGAATAAGTTGATACAAATATTTTAGACGAAAGCATATTTTACGAGTCTTTAGATAGTATTAGAAATTTAGAACTTTTAACTATGATGAGACACAATCTTATTTAAAAATACAAATTTGATTTTTATTATTACTTTAAGTTTTATATTAGACTTAGATTTATCTATTATTATATAATAAAATATACATCAATATCTATTGTTAATGATAAATAAAATAAAATATACATCTGTACATCTATTATTATATAATGAATTAATAATAAATAAATCATTAAAAATTTTTATTTTCTTACTTTTATAATTTTATTTCTAATTTATTATATACCAACTTTAAATTTTTTATTATTATTTTTAATTTATTTATTGTACACCAAGTTTATAATGGTTAAATAAATATTGATCCTTTAAATATTTTTCTTTGGACTGATTCGATGTTCAATCTGAGTTTTAAAATATTGGTAATAACGGAAACAAGCACGGCCGGTTGAAGTTGAGGTCGTTGATCATACTTGGTCAGTTTTTTTTTTTAGGGAAATACTTGGTCAGTTTTACTTTTACATGCACAAAATCAAATCAACTGTAACAGCATTCTTTTCAGATCTAATCTAAACAAAACAACTTTCAGTAGATATTTTATTAAGAAAAGGGGAAAAAGCCAGCAGCATAGCATAACAAAATCAACGCCGCGACCTCGTAGACGTTGCACTTGCCGATGACGGTGGCAGAACTGTAGAAGAAGACTGCAAGCATTCCTCCACTGCCTTTTAACATTGAAGAACAAAAGCTGAAAAGGAGAAAAAGAAAAAGAAAAAGAAAACCTCACTTTTAATTTTTTTCGATGTAGATGTCTTCAAAATGAGTAAAGTAGTTTGATAGGGGATCATGGCGTTGGCTCATCTCACTCTGATAACAATTCTTCCCTCATCTTCTTGTTGTTTCTGCGGGAAATGTAAAGACAATTTGGATCGGAAACGTTTCGTAGGGCTTGCTTTCGGTAACGGTAAATGTTCTGGAACCGGGCTTTCGAGATGCGTTTCTGTTTCTAGGGTTTCAAGAAGGAGAGGTTTGGGTGCAAGGCCATGGGAATTGAACGCCACTGACACCCACATTGTGGAGAACGCTCCTTCTCTGGCCACCACTGCCACCGTTGAAATCCCGGTCTCTTGTTTCCAGGTACCCCCGCACCCATTCTATCTCTCTTTGCTATCTTTATGTGTTTTTACACGAACGCGTCAAGTACGAGCATTTCGTTTTCTTCTCATGAATTGGGAGCACATTTGTAGCTTGTTGGTGTTGCTGATAGAGCAGAGAAAGATGAAATAGTTAAATCGGTTATGCAATTGAAAAATGCTGAGGTTGAAGAGGGGTATACATTGGATGCTGTTAAATCTCGCCAGGTAGGGTCTGGAAGGCAAACTTGAATTTTATCTATCTGATATGAGGTTAAAAGAAAGATTTTTTACGTACTAAGTTATTTTCTTTTCCTTTACAGGATCTACTAATGGATGTAAGAGATAAACTTCTGTTCGAACCAGAATATGCAGGGAATCTGAAAGAGAAGATTCCACCTAAATCTTCCCTTAGAATTCCATGGCCTTGGTTGCCTGGTGCACTTTGCTTACTTCAAGAGGTACAAATTTGTTATTTTCTTCTTAGTCCTAAACTAGTATTGTTTCTATGGGTTTTTGGTTTTATTAAGACTTTAGCTTATTTGCTGTTGCCGAGTGGCTAGCAGCACCAATTGGCTCATCTCTTTCTTGCTATCATCTTGGATAAAGTATTATCTTCCTATTTTGTCATCAAGCTGGCCAGTGTGCAGCATTTTTCATTAGTATTACCTATAATACAAAGATAATTTGATTTTGGATTATGATAATGTATATTTATTGATACAGATTGGGGAAGAGAAGCTGGTGCTGGATATTGGCCAAGAAGCTCTCAAGCATCCAGATGCCAAGCCATACATTCATGACGTGCTTCTATCTATGGCATTAGCAGAGGTAAGAATAATCAGGAGGTTAGGAAGTTGTAGCAATTTTGTTGGGGTAACCTTGTTATGCCCACTTTTCTTATCATAGGTGCTGCTTTCTTGAAGTGTGCCATAGCGAAGATTAGTTTTGAGAAGAACAAAGTCTCTAATGGGTTTGAAGCTCTTGCTCGAGCTCAATGTCTTCTTAGAAGTAAAATCTCACTCGGCAAGATGGCATTGTTATCACTGGTTTGTTCAACTTTCTCACCCATCTTCTTCCTTCCTCTATCTCTTTCTGTGTGTCTCTCCTGACCCTTAATGATGACTACTCTGTTCAGCATATGCTTGCATCTCTTATGTCAATTCTACCAAGAATGGTAGTTGTGACCAAAGAAGCGCATAAATATTTTGATGGCTGAAAGAAAGTAGACACATAAGTCTCCTGCATTCTGGAGCAAATGTGATAGACATCTAATGCTCTTGATCTTGGTTTTTAGATAGAAGAATCTCTGGAGGAGCTTGCCCCTGCATGCACATTGGAATTGTTAGGCATGCCACACTCTCCAGAGCATGTTGAACGAAGACGGGGAGCAATTGCTGCCTTGCGTGAATTGCTCAGACAGGGTCTTGATGTGGAAACCTCTTGCAGAGTTCAAGATTGGCAGAGTTTTCTGAGCCAAGCACTGAATAGATTAATGGCTACAGAAATAGTTGATCTTCTTCCTTGGGAGGATTTAGCCATCATGAGGAAGAATAAGAAATCAATTGAATCACACAACCAGAGGGTTGTGATTGACTTTAATTGTTTCTATGTGGTGTTAATTGCTCATATTGCTCTTGGTTTTTCAAGCAAGCAAACAGAACTGGTAAGAGATTATGGATTATGCTTTTGCTTGGAATTTCAAGTTTTTGGTTTCTTTGCCTGAGGATCAGGGAATTGGTATTAGAGCTTTATGGACCCGTTATGAGTTCTGTCTACATTATGCAAATCTTCTTGCTGTTTTGGTAGATCAACAAGGCTAAAGTCATATGTGAGTGTTTGATTGCATCAGAAGGTATTGATTTGAAATTTGAGGAAGCTTTCTGCTTGTTTCTTCTTGGGCAGGTATACTGATTTCCCTTTAAATTGTCAATGTTTGCTGCCAATTTGGGAATGTAAATTTTGGTTTAACTATCTTGTCCTTCACATCTCCCTTCTCTCCTTTTTTTACCCTCTTTTTTAGTGTGAATATGAGTTCAACTTGTCAATGGAAGTCTTTATTCTTGGTTAGTTTAGTTTGCTATCATTTCTTGATTATGGCACTTATACTGTAATTCTATCTTGATGTTTAGGGTAATGAGGCACAAGCTGTTGAAAAGCTTCAGCAACTAGAGTTGAATTCAAATTCAGCTGGACGAAGTCTAGTCTCGGTCAAGGAGAAGAAAGATTTTTCCAGTGGAAAACAATCATTGGTATGCCTCATACATATATTGGACTTATGGCTTTCCCGCTGCCACATGCATTAGGACATATTTAGTTGGAGAGTGAAATTGGAAAGGCTTTTAGTATTGGACTTGGTATTCTTGTTATAATCTTACCCTAGGTCTGATCTTATTATGCAGTTAAACTCAATATAGGTAGCATTATAATTGTGTTGATCAAAAGGCAAACAAAACCATATTATTAATAATTACATCTTGCTTAAGGTGAAAGGAAGTCGATGAAGGCTTGAAGGGCAATGCTGCTTCTGATGTGCTATAAATTATGCAATTAAAATGATATCAAATTAGTATAATCTTTCTATAGAAACTAACCTTCTAAATCTCCAGTAGAGTGCAATTGGAAAGTTTTGTATCAATAAAGTTTGTCATCAACTTTTATTGTGTTTTTCAACCAAATCTTTTTCCACATTGGCAGTAAGTTAGTTATCTGTGCTTTTACGAATTGTAGTATCTGAATCTGACAGTAATTGTGAAATTACCTAAATATGGTACTCCAACTATTATATGATCATTGATCAAGAGCAAAGAAGGGCTGTGGTATTTATAATATTGTATAATGAATGGTAAGTAAAGTTGCTTGAACTTACGAAAGGTGACAAATTAGCATAAAGTTGTAAAGGACTTATGCAGGAGCTGAAGTTTTTAATACAGGATTTTTTTTGACAGATCTAGTTCCTTGCCCAAAAAAGTTTAGTTTTGTTATTGTTTCCTATTTAGACGAGGTTTCCTTTTTTTAAAAAAACATATTCATTTTTTTTTTATTATCAATAAGGAATATAAAAAACCAAGTATAAAAACACCTGGAAGCAACACTCTACGACTTAAATGTCTTATTACTATTTTCAGATAAACCCTTACAGTTCCAGTTCAAATCACCAAATTTTCAGCCCTTTGCTAAAATTTGTTGCTCTTAAGGCTTTTCCCTACGTCAGGACTCAAGCTCCTAACCACCTTGATTTCATGACACCGAGGAACTGTTGTTTCAGTTTTGACACATCATATATGGTCATTGGTGTAGCTCTTAGTCTAGAATACACCCTTACCATAATGAGAAACTGAATATACAGTGAGTAGTAGTGTATTGTTATGAGTTATGCAGTGCTGCATGCTGTCAAGCATTGAAAGCCTCATCTCTTCTACATAACTGTTCTCTTTCCCTTTTTTTTTCTTTGTTATCCTGAACATCATATTATCTATCTCAGTTTTATACATGTTCTAAACTCAATGCCTGCTAAGTGCAGTGCACCTGTTCATGGGAATGTGTTTTAAAGCATTAGCTGTCAAGTGTTCCATATTGCTCTTCATCCTTCTCTTGAACATGCTTTCTGATATTAGCATGAGTTATTATCTTGAGCAGGAAACATGGCTGAAGGATGCTGTCCTCGCTGTTTTTCCAGATACTAGAGATTGTTCTCCATCTTTTGTAAGAATTACATTTAGCATTCAAGTATGCAGTTCTATTTGTGCGGAAGGTTGAATTTTCCAAAATGCATCTGCAGGTCAACTTTTTTAGTGGTGAAAAGAGAAGTTTGAGTAGCAAGAAGAGAATACATACCACTCAAACCAATTATTCTGTGGCTCGAAGATCAATATCTGACATTGCAGTGAAACGGATGGATTGTGGTGAATCAGTTCCACATGCGAAACCATCTCAAAATCTTGGCTTTGCTTTTAAACAGTTGGCACCAACCAACTTACAAAGCTCGTTAATAGTGGGTAAGAGTGACAGTAGTGATGATGAGCCCTCTGCTCAACTGAAAAGAAATATTAATGTACACCATAGAAGTGCTTGGCAAAGCTGGTTAATTCGTAGAGCTGCAGTTGGAAAGATAATTATTGTTGCTGCAGTAGGGTGCATTGTGTTTTTTCCCTTTGGTCTGTCAAGAAGATTGCCCTCTAAACCTGGTGCAGATGTCAGTTCTCTTCTCCGGGAAACAGATTCTGCACTTGACAATGAAGTAGGGCCTTTTTTTACTAAACAAAGTAGCATTGAAAAAGGACTGAAGAAACTGTTGACAGCGGTTAAAGTGAATTTTAGGAAACATTCAGAACCCAAATCACTGCAAATTTCAGAAGTTTCAGATAGAATGTCATCATCTAAAACAGCAGTTTTAAGGAAGCAGATGCCTGTTGAAGAAGCTGAAGCTCTTGTGAAGCAATGGCAAGCAATTAAAGCTGAATCTCTTGGGCATAGCCATCATGTCGCGAGCCTCTCTGAAATCCTTGATGAGTCAATGTTGGCTCAGGTATGTTAACCGTCGAATGGTTGGGAAGTTGATCTACCATCTGTTGATGGTAGGAAATCAGTCTACTGTGAGAATTTGAATGACAATGAAAAAGTAGCAATAACTATTCTTATTGAGGTTCCATTTGTGTGACCTATGTTAGAAAATGTGACCTATAGAATAGGTAATTCCTTGTCCTGGTGGAAATGTGTAGACATGTTCACTATTACTCAGAATAAGTGATATCTTCATGGTCCAAACTCAAGATTCGATGTTCGGTTTTATCATTGATTTAGGCAACAATGAGACCTTTAAAGAGAAATAAGGCAATGGACAAGTGGACAAAGTTTGATTTGTTCTTTCAAAATGAATTACCTATGTTTTGCATCATATGAAATTCTTTATTATGGCATTTTTCTTTGATGATCTAAAAGTGAAGGAATGCTGGAGCACAATACATCAACTCTTTGTATTTGTGTTTTTATCTACAGTGGCAAGTTTTGGCTGATGCAGCAAAAGCCAGGTCATGCTATTGGAGATTTGTTTTGCTGGAACTTTCTGTTCTCCAGGCTGATATTATATCAGTTGGATTTGGAGTAGAGATGGCAGAAATTGAAGCTCTCATTGAAGAAGCAGCGGAGCTAGTTGATGAGTCCCTACAAAAGAACCCAAATTACTATGGGTAAGTGATTACGTTTTCATCTTGTGTAGAGGATTTTATGGTTGCAGGTTTGGAATTAATCTGTGCATTTCTCAGTTACTGCATTAAGGAGAAATCAAAAATGAATCTTAAGTCAAAGATTATCCAACTTCTTTCTTAACGAATCTTTTACATTTATTTTATTTTCTATTTATGTTTATGCTTGTGATTGCTTTATTCAGAACCTATAAAGTTCATTATGTTCTCAAAAGGCAAGATGATGGATTGTGGAGATTTTGTGACTGTGACATTCAAAGTCCATGATGATATGAGGCTAGTCCCACCTTGAATGAGATGGTATAGACTATTCTGCTAACATGAACTCTCTTTATTTTCACTTTTAGAAGAGGTGTCAAAATTTGAAATCATAGGGATACCATTGTTGTTATTACCTCTTGTATCTATTTGAATGATATAGGGGAAGAATTCTGTTTCTTACTTCTGAAGGTGTAGCTGTATCAAATATGTGCAAAATATCAATAAGTTCCTTTCCATGTGCCCAAAATTTCTGAGAAAGTTCAGAAGGTATGCTTCAAGTTATGAAGTGTATTTACTTTTCAGTTATTAATTGCTTAGTGGTTGTTACTTTGGTAGATTGTCATTCGACCAAATGGACAATGTAATTGGAAAGTGGATCATGACTTGGGAAGGTTTGACCTGGAAACCTATACCTTGTCAATTCTGTTTGGCATCAAACTATGTCAACTGTTTCGTAAATTACTAGGTCCTTTTCTGCATGCTGATCTTTAATTCGATACATAGCATTGCATCACTTACCATTTAACTGAAGGCCATCATCACATGATTTAAATTTGTCAAAACATCCAAACTTGAAATGACTGTATAAAAGCCCAAACCATGTACAGATAGGATAAAGTCAAGCATTATTCTTGCACTCGGTTGCATTTAGAATCAGAGGATCATCCTACCGAAGTAAACTATACTTTTCCTCTCTTTTACCTCTCTCACCGTCATTTCATTGAGAAGAATGACAATATTCAATTGCAACACTCGTTTGCTCTTTTCAATCTCATTGAATTGTTAGGCTTGACAATGGAGTCTTTCATTTCATTGTCTAGCATGTCTTGTCAGCTCTGACAAGACCGACCGACATTGCAAGTACAGAGATCTTGCTGTGTGATTTAAGATCATAAATATTTTCATTATTCACATTTGAGGGAATGATGTTTTCTGCTGCATGGCCTAATACTGTGGCCATACCTCGAGGGAGTAACCTATGTAACACGAGACCAAACTTGTAGAGACTAGATGCCTATGCTGTTGTTTCTTTAACAATGAAACTATCTTCACGTTAATATTTAAACTCTTTGAAGTTCTAATTTCACTATATGGTTAAGTTTCTTGTGAATTCTCCAGCCGAAGAGATACTTCATTGTTCCAAGTGCTGATTTACCTGCCATGTTGTTGATATTCACATGGCAATTTCTCTAATGCCTATTCAGTGTAGAATCTCTGCATAACTTACGTGGATGGAAATGTGAAACACTATACTTACCTTTTTCCAATTTCCCTTTTTAATTTACCTTACATATTTTGTACTGACGTTTGGTGTCGCACGATTGATTTCTACTGCTTACTTAAAAATGATTGGAACTGTATCAGTGGAGTTTACTGGAACCTAGTCATTTATTTACTTTTCTAACAATTGTAAACGCTTCCAAGTACACTCTGAAAAAGAAAAGTACAATAGAAGACTAATCAATTTTTTGTTATGTAATCAGGTTGCTCTAATCATGACACACATCCAACTAAGCAAAATGGTGCAACATAAGCGGTTTATACTTTCCAGAAAGTGACAAGCTTACTTAACGAAGGTGCTTAATGGAAATTATTACTTTCAATTTCGATCGTTCTGCAAATACTAACCCAATGGCTACAAAAATCCTGTTCCACTCGGGAAGGTCTTAAAGAGTAAAATGAGCTCCCTTTGTTCGGAATAAGAGATTATAATGGGATATCATCATTTGTGGTTACATGTTTGGTGCTTTTGGTTGATTACCACGTTGAGATCATCTTAAAGATGACTGGTTGAATAAGAGTTTCCGAAATATTATGAAGAAAGCAGCTGAAGCAAGCTTTTCTTCAACTGGAAAATTTGTCACATCTGTTCCTGAATGCCTTCTCTCGGGAGGGCTAACGCTGGTTCAGAATATTTCCATTTGGTAATTGTCCAACACAAATAAAGGAACCGAAATGTGACTACCAACTGAATGATGCCAACGTTTAATTAGTAAATTGGTCCAAGTCTTGTTAGCTTGTTTACCAGTCATGCATGCGGCAAGGACTTTTAGTAAATTAATAATTTATATTATAAAATATTTATATAATTTTAAATTAAATTAATTCTCAACTAATTAATATTTATTTTGATTAATAAATTTTGTATATTAATATTTACTGGAGATACTTACATATGTAATTAAAGTACTTTTAATACACTGTTGCTTCATTTTCAATTTGACAAGGTAGCTGTAGCCCCAGTTCCTTGTAGCAAAACTGACGGTGTTTCTTGAGAAAAGCCTATCAAGCATGGATTTACTCTCCGTTTCAAGCTTGTTAAGCACACGAGTTGAGAAGATTGGCTGCTGCATAACTATTTTTGGATGAAGGCAAGCTAACTAAAGCGTCTCTTTGCTTGTCATATTTGTTCCAAAGATGAAGGCAATAAATGTTATGAAGTAAAACATCAATGCAGTGTAGCGATAAGAAGCAACTATAGGCTATCAAATAAGCAATCACTTGGAGAAGTTAGAGTAGACATTAAGCTTATCTAAACGCATCATATTAAAATAACATGAAGTTTTTTTTTTGTTGATATGAAAAAATCACAAAAGTATATAAAAAGTTCAATTATGCTCATCTTCATTTGTAAGATTTACTAACAACCCAAATTAGTTGCATGAACCAATATTTAGATCGGCTAAAATAAGGTGATAGTCAAAAGATCCGTTTGAAAAATTTTAAACAAGATAATCATCAAAAATCGGATGGAGACGCAAACCTTTGACATAATTGATATAATACAAAAAAAAGATTATGAGACCATTTGAACATAAAGAATGCTGGAAACTTTAAGTTCCTAAAAAATATGAATTAACATAGGGAAAAATAATAAATGCAAAAAAAATACAAAAAGGGGCTGTCCCTTTATCTTGTAATTAATTAACACTGAAAAAGACAATCACAATTAATGTATAAAAAATGCAGTCTTCTAAGGGCTTAATCAAATTTGGGAGGTAATGTGTAAATGAAAACAAGACAATGCAAAAATTGCCAGGGTTTAAATTTGTTAGTGTATAAGTCGACTTGTACATGGGTAAGTCGACTTATGCAAGGACGGTACTGTTCAATTGTGCCCTAA
>JAOTIZ010000006.1:25099702-25124740 GCA_027123425.1 Erythroxylum panamense | reverse complement strand
TAATTGGTAACTCTTAACATTATACATTTATCACAAGATCAATAAACTGGAATTTTTTAAAAATATTTCTTACCATAGTATTACCAATGGAATATAAATACCATCAAAAATTGAATCTTTTTTACCGACGGAAATACTATCATCATCGGTAAATATGATGACGTTTCTTGTCCATTACCTTAGGTTTATCGACCGAAATGCGTTCGTTGCTACATGTTACCGACGGAACTACCTTTAAATTTTTTCCGTTGGTAATTTTTACCAACATAATATCGACCGTTGGTAATATATTTTTGGCCATTGGTAAATTACCGACGGAACAGAACATAAAATGTCCGTTGGTAATTTTAACTACGAATGTTTTAACGACGATTTCGTCCGTCTTTCATTTCCGTTGGTAATTTATTTTACCGACAGAAATTAGTCAGTAAATAACTGTTTTCTTGTAGTGTTTATAATAAATTTTGAACTTTTTAATAATTTAATTGGAATATAATTTTAATTTTAAAGTTTGCTTAGAGTTAAAATTATTTTTAATTAAATATTGATATGTGTCAATAAAATCTAAAATATAATATTGGTTTACATTTGTCAAATATATGATATTTGAATTAATTTTTTATTATCTTTATAAATTAATTTTATTATCTACTTAAATAAAAATCATAAAATATTTTATTTATTCTGCTAAATATGTAAAGCACCTTCATTTAAAAATAATGAAAAGTATGGAGTAACTTTGGACGTTCACCTAGTCTCGACAGAAACATGTCGTTTGAAATGTGAAAATATTATTGGGTAAGAATTTCTATCTGTATATAAGACTGAGGCAAGGCCATCTCTGATCCTGCACGTGCAAATGGAGATTCTGTTGGGTCTGAAGTTTTTGGGTCGGAACTTGGCCAGCGAAGCATTTGGTGCAGGCCAACCCCGATTTTGTCTTGGAATTGTTTTCTGGGCCAAGCAGAAATCAAACAACGTAGAGGAGACCAAATCCTTATATAGTTGGCGTACACAGTTGATTTCTGCACTCTTCCTCGACACTAAATCCTACATATTTTGACGGGCTGACTTTGTGTTCAAGCTTCAGAAGCATTTTGGATTCCTGACCAAGAATCCCTTTTACATTAAGAAGAGGAAGAATCTTAGTATAAAAATTTTACCAAGTCAGAAGTGGAGCGTATGGCATAATTCTACTAACCATGAACAACTCATCCACACATATTGGTTCCAGGATTACTACTTGACCCAACTTGACAGGACACAAAAGACCATGTCCTGTGCAAAGCTGCAGTGTGCAAGAATATTTACTGTCATTTATCTAATCATTGCCCTGAAATAATTTTCTCTGCCCAACCATATTCTGATATTTCAGAGAATCATCGTTGTTATACAAATCTTAAGCGGTTCTTACCCCTCTAGCTTTTGCCCCTGCGGTTAATGAGCTTGGTTATACAAAGCCAGCTAACTGGTTGCTAGTGTAGCTACTCAGTGCAATGATTAACAACCGAGAAAATTAACAACTACTAAAAAACAGGTAACAGTACTAAGAAGAGCGCAAACTCCAAGACAGAAAGCAAACAGCTAGCTAGGCTTTGAATTTTCATGCAATGTTGATTGCCTTTTTGGTTTAAAATATAGTTGCAAGGAGTAGTACCAACCACACGCAGGTTTTAACAAAGAAGCAAAGTTCGGTGGCAGTGTTGAGAAAAGCCATTGGGTGGTCTCTGCATAAATGGAAAGATGCTGTGTTTCTTTCTTCTGAGAAGTCTGCAGCCACTGGACCCCCCCATAAACCTCCTCCTCCTCTCTCTATGGCTACGCCTGGCTCTGATTCTTATGCGGAGAGAAAAGATTACGAAATAACATTGATTGAATGGAGTTTGTTCGTGTCTCTCTGTTTGGGGACCTTGAGAGGGACGAGTGAGTCTGTAATTAAACCTTACAACTGTGGCACTGAAAAACATGGCGCTTTTACCTTCATATTTATAGGTGAAGACCAGAACTGCGAGGATTTAAAAAAAAAAAGGGACATCTCTTACCTCCCTCTCTCTCATAGTATTTGAAAGTTTAGGTTATAAATTTAGTCAGTATTGTTCTTTAATGCTGGTGGGAGAAGTCACGATCAACTTCATTTTCCTTCACCTCGGTTAACCAACATATCCGCATAGTCCAAACAGAAAATCCAAAACTACCAAAAGTTGAGGGAAAGAAAGATGCCACTGCTTCTCAACTTATTGAATGAAATAGTTTCAGAGAGCAGCAAAACCTAATGAATGACACCCTTTTTCATTGAAGAATATTTATTGTAAGCAAATAACATCTCTACAAAGGTCGTAGAAACAATTATCATTTATGGAAATTTACATTATTACAAGAACAAAACCAAGATCTTCATAGCTTTCTTAACTAACAAAATATACCGTATAGCACAATATTCTGAAGAACACAACTGCAACACCCAACATGAGATAATCACAGTTCGTAGCACCCGGGGTTTGAAATGTTAATATTGCACAGAGTGGTGGAAACAATCAATCCATGATAACAGCAGAAATAAAAATATTTATGATGTTAAAACTTGGACACCTTTGCTAGATCGGTTCCTACTTCACCTTCTGTGATGGCCGACGACATGTAACTTAATACTAAAGAGTTCTCATCTGGAGGTGTTCTCGTTTGAAACTGTTGTTTGCAAGCATGGCACGTGATTTCCAGGATAGTAGAATTCATTTGCTTTATCGCATGCTCCTTCAGCGCTTGTGCCTTGCCTATCTCTGCTTGAGCCTGTTGTCTAATCCTCTTGGCATTGGCAAATTCTTGTTCCGCAAATTCAATCTGTTTTTTAGCTTGTTGCCTTGCCTCTTCAGCATATGCTTTCTCTGCCTTGGCCAACCTCAACTGCTCTCGTGCTTGTTCGATAATCCTCGAAGCTGCCAAGTGTTTTTCACTCTCCCTTGAGGAATTTTTGCCTCCTGCTTCTTCATTGGTAGACCAGTCTTTTTTATCACTGAAGCCATTCGACGACCACCCCATTGAGAGCTGTAGCTGAGCATCCTGCTCACCATCTCTCTTGGGATCACCTGAGGTCTCGAGAGGATTTGATGTGGTTGAGAGCCGAAGATCTAAATTATGATAGTGTGCACTTTTGGAAGAATTGGTCTCAGCATTAGGAATATTACTCAAGAACATGGCATCTGTTGTCCTTGGAATTATGAGAGGTGGCCAGGGAGTGTTGCTGAAATTTGTTTCACTAGAAGGGCTTGGACTTGAAGCAGTTCTTGACAAGCATGCAGGTTGTATAGAATGCGATTCAGATCGGAGGCGACCCATATTGCAAGCGTCTTGATGTTCGATGAAACTCTCAACCCTACAATAAACAAGTACATTAATTATAAGAAAACAATCATCACGCATAATTTCAACAATGGGTTGCTATTGAATTTGTCCAGATGTCACGCAACTAGGTAGCAAAATACTGGAACAAGAAGATGAACATAAGGGTTGATCTTTGTGTCGTCTTTATTGATGAAAAGAGATGAAAGAATCAAAGCAAGGAGGAGATCAAGTCATAAACTCATTACAGAAAAAGAATCGAACAATAGATATATCTGATAAACTAATTAGAAATTGACTGGAGACAGGTAGCTATCTTATACAGATTCAACAGGAATAAAAAAGTTAAAAGAAAGAGGAAGTTTTGAGTTTGGGGAGCGAGAAACAAACAGCGAAAGACAAGGGCAACTGATTTTGGGAACCGTGTTCAACAACTGTCAATAAACAGTTGTTTTAAACTAGATTAAGGTTCCATCAGTCAAATACTAAATATTATTTTATTACTCATCTCTCCCCCCACTTTGATAAAGTTTTTCTTTTTCCGTCTTCCACACACACAAGTTATAAGGGGATGAGTTGAATTATATAAAAAAAAAAGATCATGGATTTGGATTCCTTTGCATATTTATGGCATTAGTGTATGGAACATAAGCAGAAACGAAAAGATTGAAACTTGAAGCAAAAATGTAATCGAGTACAACACACAGCATTCAGTTCAATTACTGAAGATAGATCGATCTATTATGCAACTCCCGAAGAGTGTTTAATGGACAAAGATTAAGAAGAGAAAACAACAAAGCTACTGCGATGAGAATTAAGAGATGAAGTGAAGAACCTTGAGAAAACACGGCCACAATCGCAAGAGTGGCCTCTGGTGCCACAGGTTTTGAGATGGGCTTTGTAATCAGATTGAACAGCATAACCTTTAGAGCATTTCTCGCAGACCCATTGTTTGTGATTGCTGTGTTTTCTTCTGAAATGCTTCTTTATCCCAACAAGATCGCCGAGAGCGTGACAAGGGTCATGGTGCAAACAAGTAGGCTCTGGGCATACAAACACACGCTTCCTCACCACCGGAGTCTCTCGCTTCAGTAGCTTCCAAGGAACCTTGTGCCGTCGCCGGTGCATCTGCAAGTTTTGATCTCTCTGAAACCCCTGGTTGCAGATCTCACACACGTAACGATCTGATTCAAGCAGTGTTTTTGGTGATAGAGAAACCACTTCAGCATCTGGATCTACCTCAAACAGTTGCACAACAACAAAATGATAAAAATAATTAACCCGACCGTCAAAGTTGTACATGAAGAGGTTCATAATACATATATGCACATACCTGGAGTACCTGCAGGCCTTCTTTTCCTCTTATTGGTGTTCATATTTCCATTTTCTAAGCAAGAAAATGGCTCAGAAGAAGAAGGAGCTGAAGATGAGTTATTGGGTAACATGGGTGTGGTAGTATCGCTTTTTTTGCTGGGTTGATTATACCCTTCTCTATATATGAGTCTACAGTACAAACCCCAAGTAAGTAGCACGTATGGTAAGTCTAGCTCTACGCTTTACCTGTCATCTACCACTCTCTCTCTCTCAAGCACTATTTGGAAAGTTGAAACTAGTTGGAATAGATAGATAGATAGATAGTAGATAGATAGATAGGGGAAGAGGTGTGTGTGGAAGACTGGAGCATGAAATAGAGAAGAAAAAGGTCTTCTCTTTTCGCTCCTTTCGGTTATATCAGCTTTCTTTAGGCTTTAAAAAGATGAGCTTTTTCTGTCAGCAGCTTTCTTTCTTTCTTGTAACACTCATCATCTTCATCAGGTATTGTTTGCGGACTTGGCTAAATAAACATCTTCAAAAGGGGAGGGGAGAGATAGAGAGAGAAAGCTAATCAGTTTGATGGCCACTTGATCCCACCCCCAGAAATATGGGCCATAAAAAGAAAACATGCCCACAAGGAAACAAAAGACTCATAATTTAGCTATCTCTGTAAATATATATATATATATATAAACCATAGAAACATAGAGAAAAGGCAAGCTTCTGCATGCACAAGTACAAACCATATCCCTAATTATACGTCAACCTCTTTTAACTCTCAAGTATGTTTACATCTATTAGTTACTTTACTTATATTTAATTTCAACTAATAATCTTACGTGGATTCAATATATGCACATGTTATGATTATATAATTGAAAACCTGGAAAGATAAAATTAAGTATTCATTTTTAGCTTATTTAATCATTCATCACCAAATTAGCACAACAATATATATACATAAGTTTCAATGTTTTAGTTGGATTATTGGTGTGAATGTGGCCATGATTACGATTAATAAATGATAAAATGCTTAAATAACAGTAGCCACAAAAACTATATATACAATGCTCTTACCACAATTAAAGATGTGATTTTTAATTATATATATGATATATATAACTAATTTCCTGTAAATTTTTAAAACAAGATGAATGTTTTCAATATGTTCTAATATTTAAAATACAAAAAAAATATTAAATTACTTTTTAACCTGCTCAACTAGAAATCAATCAATAGCAATTCATCTAGAATTGAAGCTAATTATTACTACAAATATATCCACATTACATGTACAATAATTTTGGTATAACAAATCCCAATAACTAATTAAAAAAAGTGATGTTCGTATATATAAACAAGTTCTTCTATGAACTGTTTATCTTCTTTTTTTGGTGTGCTTTATTTGTATGCTGAGTAAATATTCAAAACAAGTTTTTTTTCATGCTGAAATTTGAAATCAGAGTCAAATTACAGTTGAGAAAGAGGAAGTTAACATATGCATTACTAGACTATAATCAAAATTATTTCAGTGGATGCAATATAGAAAATAAATGTTTTGTATAGATATGTGAAACATGACTACTTTTATAGTACAACAATTAGAATAATGATAAGTGATAACAGACTTCAAATATAAATAAACTAATAAATATATAATTGCACTTACAATTTTTTCCTAAAAACCTTATCATAACCTTCATTAATTTTTAACTGTCGCAATCTTTGGACAACCAAATTGTGGATAAATTACAGGAAGAAATAAACGAGTAAAGAATAAAAAAAGATGCTTAGTAATATATTATGATTGGATGAACAATACTTTTATATTCCTTTTTTGGGCAATATTTTATACCCAAAATATAATAAGGACTGAAAGTCATATTTATTTTCATTCCAAATAAAATAAATCAAGTAGAGGATTGTAACAATGGATTCGCACTTCCTCTATCAAACTAGGGAGATTTATATATGTACACATAACAAGTACTAATAAATGTTATTGGTGTCAAAAATAAAAATTAAACTATATATGATATAGATAATTACTAAATTTATTACAAAGATTAACATCATTGATCTGTTAAAGAAGTTGGCTTTAAAGTGATTGCTGGACGGACTAGCTCCGACCCTCCAATATGCGAATATCGTGAGACCGAGTAATAAAAATGTAATCAAAATCTAAAAGACGAAAAGAGAACCCGTAAAGATACGGATCAAATTAAAACTTGATGACCAATTTGGCTTGAAATTAACTTTTTTCCTTTGGTTATTTTGGAGTGATATGCTCTAACCTTCCTAGTTTGTCACATTCAAACATTTTTGGATGAGCAGAAACAGTTTTGAAAGGTTGGTTCTCGTGCTAAAATACGATTGCTCTATATAACTCGTATCGTTTTAGGGAACAAAACCATAAATAAAAGTGATATTTAATGTAATACATGTATACTGTAGAACTAGGTGGTATCTTCTTCATCTAAAATGCAGATATTACACAGCCGGGTGTGGTCTGAGTCAATGATTTGTGTATAAAGTAGCTAGCCTGTCCAACTTAATTGTCATAAGGAACATCTAATAATAGCCTATGTTATTCATAAATATTGATCATTAGACATCAACCTACCATAATACCGGTTAGTTGTCTTCGTATGCGGTACTTTTTGTTGTTTACTGTTTATATGTCTTGGATTAATATCCAATCACTTGTCTACCAACCCACAACGAATCCTTCTTCTGAAAATACCAATAATGCAGATATATATGTCAACTGAAAACCTGCTTAACACGTCTCTTTCACATTTTCTTCAATTCGGATCGTGTGAGATTTAAAGGGCTACGATGCATTATTTGATTATAGTTACTATTACCAACTAATGAACCTGATTAATTCTACAACGAGAACTGTACCTTTTATTTTCTACTACGCTGTTTGGGTTTAAACACTTTAAATGAAAAAAGGTATTTCATTTTATGTAAATAATAAACTGGGAAATATTACACCTACTAATTAAGACATGTTTGAAAAAAATATCCATTAATGCTCCTAAATTTTCTAGATTTTGTGATATTAATTTTTTAGTTAAATCTTTCCGAGGGTTTTGAAGATATTTTATAACAAAATAAATTCACTATTTGTTTGCAGCGTAATTAATTAGATAATTTTATTCATTTTAAAATATTTTATTTTTTCAATTTCTTAAAAATACTTTATATTTTTCTAAATTTTCATCATATTGTTTTAACTTTTAACAGTGACTATTGATATATTCTGGACAATCTTACAAAAAAATAAGAATGTGACAATTTTTATCACAAAATAATATGATATTTTTATTAAAACAATTTAAGATCAATTATTTATTTTAAAATTTTAATATCATAATAAATAAAATTATGTGACAATATTTCTTAATATATTTGGTAAATATACGACTATGAGAAATAATATGTCTATGATAGGTTTTCCCAACTAAAGAAATTTGAACTGTTACGTGTAAAATTAACCCACGACTTATTGATTCTTATATAACATTATTTCTCTGGCTTCAGTGTGTACTGTACGCATCGGGACCATAAAGTAAAGTTCTGCGCTTGCCGTTCAATAATCAATACCGAGAACATCTTAAGGAGACGCCTAACAAAGCACAATCCAAACGAATATAAATACTAAATAAAACTATCGCCTAAACCTGAGTTGGTAAGTTTAAAATTTGGAGTTAGAGTTTGGTCTTTTACGAGAGACTTATTTGTACTTATTTGATTTGAGCGATGATTAATTTAGATATGGATGATTTAAAAGTATCTTTCTATAATTGAAACCCTCCTAGATCACCTCATAGGTAAAAAAAAAAAATACCTATAATATTGTTCTTTAAAAATATATTTTGAAAATCTAGAAATATTTTAGGAGTCTTGTTTCCCTTCCAAATCTCTTGTAAGAATGAGATTGAAATTTTACTTTGAGAGTATTTAGTTTACTTTCTGAAATAGAAAAAATAGAATAGTTATTTTTAAGAATAGAATATACTGGGAATAGAATAAAATAAGTATTGTTTATTCATAAAAATTTCTAAGGATAATATATGTTAATATTTGGTTTAAAAACATAAATTTGAGACGACAAAGGAATAAATAACTAACAAAAAGATAAAAATATTCATTATAGTTTCTACTGTTATTATTATTATTAATTTCTTTATTATTAATATTAATATTTTATTTTATTTTATAATCATTAATTGTCTTATCATTATACTATTATAGTATTATTATTATTAATTTTCTTATTACCATTATTAATTTTTATTATTATTAATTTTTATAATAATAATAAGAAGAAAAAGAAAATAAATAAATAAATAAATAAATAATAAGAAAAAGAAAATAAATAAATAAATAATAAAATTAATAATAATAAGAAAAAGAAAATTAATAATAATAACAACAATAATAAAAAATGATGACTATGATAATAAGAAGAAGAAGAAAAATTAATAATAATAAGCAAAAAAAAATTGTTTATACTTATTTTGTGTTTCATATCATAAGTAAAAATAGAGGAAGGTATTTTTAGTTATTCTTAAAATATGAAAATAACTAAAAAATGGATTAATTATTCTGTATATTATTTTTTAATTAAATTAAAAAATAAGTAAGAATAAATCACAACAGAATCACTATTCCGATTGCCTTTTTATTGCCTCCCGGTCATTCTAAGCCGTACTCTGAAGTCTGGGGCAGCAAATTATAATATGTGTATGCGAGTGCAGGCGGCAGTGATGGTGCATACCATCATTGCTTGACACGTAGTACAATAAATTAGTATATGCAACGGACGGCTCTTTGGGTTGTGTGGAGCCCACGTCATTGGCCATCTGAAGATCTCCTCTTTTTCCCATTTATGATAATACAGTGTCTGGCCGTTCGATATAATCATTTGTGATTGAAAAGTAAGCGAATTGGGTGGCGGAGATTAAATGTGACATACACAGGCATAAAAATAATATAAATGTGACATACTCAGGCATAAAAGTAAAAATAAAAATGCAGGCCTCTTGTTTGGTTGGCTACTGGAAAGCAATGAGGACCCATCTCAAAAGCTCTACCATAATTTCACCCTCATCATACTTGAACCCTTGTTTTTTCCCCTTCATTTACTAGATATGTATTTATTAATATGGAAGCTTAGCATGTCAGTCCTATGCTTGTACAAGAAAAATAGTGCAAAATGTTTCAATAACTTAAAAACATTTGAAGCGTTTGGGAGAGAGGTTAAGGAAGATCTTTATGCACGTAGGTTTAGTGATTTGAATAGCAAATGCTAAAGAGATGTTAAGTTCAGTTTCTACGTTTTAATTAAATGTAATACAAAAAGACAAGAACTAAAGGTAATTGGTTAGCTTTAGATATGGTTTATGATGGGATTAAGAGTTGAGAAAGATGATTGCAAAGGTGAATTTATATATATTACTTGCATGTGTTCGAGAATCCTAAAGCAATCATCCACCCCAGTTCCTTCGATCTACAAGTATAATTAAACCTTAAGTTCTTGGCATGCAGATTTGCTTTTTTTCTTCATCTTTCCTTATTATATCATACACTTCCATCGTGTAAAAACTGAAAAGCAGCGTAATCTGCATCTCTCTCTCTCTCTCTCGTAGACACAAAACTTAGGCCTCAAGATTACAAACAGATTCTATTGGCCCAGCCAAATTCGTCGTAACATTTATGTTTTTTTTAAATATTTTTTACTTCAATGCGTAATTGAAAAGGGCGTTTTAGATTCTAAGAATTTCAGTTTCCACGACTCCAATTTAATACTGTTATTCTTTTTTCAAGAAACCAGGGTCTAAACTTGAACTCTAAAATATTAATAGGGTTAATCACCTTTCATTTTATAATTCACAAGCATTATATGAATTTTAATATAATTCTCACTGTGGATTGATTCTAATTTTATATAATTAATTAAATCTATAATTTAAATCACCGGTGAAGTATCAACATTTATTTATTTAAATAAAAAAGGAGTTACTAATTAAAGAAAAATAGAGACGTTATGGGATGGAGGAGTATGATCAATTTGACTCTATTATGTGCCGTCTTCAACTTGTTTTCAAGTATAGTGGTTAGTTTAAACTTGTTCTTTTTTTTAAAATTAAAGTTAAGTGGTTGTTGTTTTATCCTAATTTCTCACAGAATATTATATAGTAAAATTAAATAAAAAATGATTAGATATATAACACTTAAACTTATGGTTTTAACATTACTAGGAAAATGATGGGCATATTTAATAATCTATACTACTCGGTGGCACTTCAGCCTGAAGTAGAGAGTTTGCAATTAATAATTATTCTTCTTATGCAAACTCAAAAGATCATGAAAACTTTTTTGAAGGACATTAGGATTGCTTAAAACAAGCAAGAGCCAAGAGGAGAAATAATAAGAGAAGTAACATATAATTGAAGAGGAATAGCTAATTAAATTGATCTTCGTGATGTATGACAACTACAATTTCACGTCATCGCTAAAAAGCGTCAAGACATTGAGTAAACTCCATTGAGAAGTCTATGTTGACTGGACATTGATCAGTAACTTTTCAAATGACATGTATTTTCTCTATTCCTAAATATGGTTTCAAGTAATCTTTTAAAATGTGAATCAAAAGTTAAACATAAACTGGTTAAAACTTTAAAATATAATTAAAAAGAATATTTTTATACTTTGAAAATTTTGAAGTTTAATCATTGATTTCAAGTTAGCATCCATTCAATATAAAGTTTAGTATTATTAGAAAAGTAACAAAATGTCAAAACATTTTTTTGAGAAAAAAATAATAACTAGTTAGAAAGAAAATATTTTTGTAGGCAAAATAATTCACTATCCTTATTATTTAAACATATATCAAATAAATGTTCACACATATGTATATTTACACTAAAAGATTAAAAAATAAAAACTATATTTTAAAAAATATATTGCAAACAACGTATTTTAAAATCTTACTTCATATCAATTTAACACTTATTCACATTCTTATTTAAATATAACCACATCATTTGAGTATAATTGATTAAAACATTATTAGTAAGATAAAAAAGAAAAAGTTTATTATCAAACTATTTTAATCCAATGTTAAATTGAAAAGCCATTATCTTTTCAATTATCCAAAATATAATTAGTCATATAAATTATATGGTCATTCTTATGTATCGTTGAAGTATTAAAAATCCATATATGTTCGTCAATTATTTTAGTTCATAATATAACACATAAATATTTATTATGGGATCGGAAAAGAGTCAGTTGTAGAAAAAATAGATCACCCCTTTTAGCTGATTAATTTTTTTTTAATAAGTCACTTAAAATAAAAGGGTTTTAACCCAAAGAGTGTGGTTGAGTGGTAAGGGACTCATCCACTCTTAACCAAAGATTAGGGTTCAATCCTTACTTTTGGGTATGGAACAATCTTAAATCCTTAGATTAATTGTCCCACCCTATAAGGTGTCTTCTTATCAGCAAGGAGATTAATCACTGGGTTCGTCAGTGGATATTCTGGTAACAGACAAAAAAAAAAAAGAGTTTTGATCCTTATTTACCAAATATGATGAGAAAATTCGTTTTCAATCGGTTGTTGAAATCTGAAAAGTTGTGTCCGAAAGTGATAGGTAAAAATATCCATTATTATCAACTCACATTTTTACTAAGTTAAAAAAAAATCATGTTTGATGTTCATAAGTTTGGTACAGTATACCACCCTTCTCTTCATTTTTATTTTTCCTCCCTCAATCATTTAATTAATAACTAAGTAATATTTGTTAATAGCAGTCTACATATATGGCAATGAATATAATAAACAGTTGGGTTTAACCAATGGAAAAGACGTTAAATTTAATGAACTAGTCATCTCAGGTTACGATGGGACATTCCCATCATCTCATATATATATAGAGAAGTTTCATTTATTTACAATAGAGTAACGCCAAAAGCATAGTCTGATTGTTTAATTAGATATAGTGTTTGTATCTTCTATATATGCATAAAATATGTAAGGTCCTAGAATAGATACATTGTGATTCCAAATAAATCAGAATGAGATAGATAATGTGTATGGAGATGGGGGATAGTATGAATGTTGGGTGCATAATGGTATCTCTGTCCCCTAATAATTTCTTGATGGGTAGGCAGAGACTACGGGCCCTCCGCCACTATTCTCTGATGCCTTTGTCTGTTTGTTAGGGCTCTACCACTAATATTCATTTGGAATAGGGATTTGTTTTTCTTCTTCTACGCTGCACGATCACCTGCTCCGTTAAGAAGGATACAAGGAGTTTTATCATCTAACTCCGTTTTTCCTGCTAAATTAATCTATTTATACCAAGTTTACGCCTATTTCATCGTCTAGCTATTATGATTATGTCTAATAAGTAAACTTTCAGTTCAGTTTCGGATCTTACAATCATTTATGTGGCTTTAGTATTCTTCTCAACTTATATAAATTAAATACTCATCATGTCTTGGTTGACTAAGTAACCTTCACAGAAATAAATAATTTGACTGAATACCATAAATAAATTAAGATGTGCCAAAACTAGCTAGCTAGAAACCTACATGCCTCGTGCCGGCATCGCATAGCATAGGTCTATGTATTTCTGTCAAAATCGCAGGATAGTAAAGGATTCACTGCTCTGATTACTTGAGATGTAAGTTTCAGCGTGGCTCTTGAGATGCACAGCTTTTCTCTTATTGTCTTCTTCCGAAATTAAGCATTGCACTTAAAATAAATATCAAAAATCTTTTTTTTTTTGACTAGGTCTCTTCCACTTTTTTTCATTAATAATGTAAAATTTTTGTCTTTTAAGATAATTTCTTGATTACAACGAACCAGATTATATGATTAACAACTTACCGTAATGCAAAAGTTTAGGTGTTTCGATCATCAAATTGATTGTTGTGAGAAAATGAAAATCAGCGTAATAAGGCTAATTTAGGACCACTTTGCCTATGATGAAGTCCTAGAACAAAGATATTCCACCCAAAATCTATGATCGTCTAGGGTTGTCCCATCCTTCCAACTTAAAAACAAAACCAATAGATGCCATACACGTAACGATTGTCCATCCGATACTCCATTAAGTGGGCCCAGCTGTCCAGCTGTCAGCATCATGAAGAATGAACATACGGAGTTGGGATGATGCTTCGTGCATCTTCCGTTGGTCGGGTAATTATCAAACAACTAAAATGTACTCCCGTGGGTCCCACCTCTCCACCTATTTCTTTTCGAGTTACACTTACAACCTTATTTCCCTGGCCTCTTCTTCTATTTTCAGAAGTTTCCCTTGTCGTTGTCGTCTTTAGCAAACGACATATGTACAAAAGGATCAACTTGCAAATTACCCAAGACTAGTACATGGCAATCTTGCTACATTACTTCTACTTTTATTTTCTTTCTTCTTGTTTCTATTAATTGTGTCAATATCTATCTTAACCCTTTAATCATTTTGCAAACGCATTGTACTTTTACACTTGTACTAATCATTCCATACAAAAACTTTCAAAGTTCTCTAAGGTCTATCTGGTTTGATTTGTACAAATAATTATTGTTTGTAATTGTTTTCAACAATGTAATTATCATTTTGAAAACATAGCTAGGTTTAAGTGGACCATACAAATAAGATACCTACAATAGTAAAAGGGTGTCAAATATTTGCTTTTGTTCAAAGAAAATATTAGATTATTTCAACTTCTTTGACATGGCAATTATATGGGATCAGTAATTATTCGTCATGTATGATTTATACAATACCGTTCCCATTTACATTCACTTTATCTAAATTATCTTCCTGAATCCACGAATAATACGGGTCCATACATGTTTTTGTGGTTTTCAGTTCCTGGAAATTTCTTTTCAGGTGAAGATAGATTTTTATATCACAAATGTTATTTAAAATTTGGTTTGTGGTGGGGTTGGGAGTTGTATTGGATTCAGTGGTCGCATAGAAATCTGGAGGAAATATAAATATAAAAAATATTGCCAACCATAATGTCTCAACTTGTCTTGTTTTCTTTTTTTTCTTCTCTTTTTTGTTAGATCATTCAACTTGTGCGTCTGTATAGGTACTCTTGGATGTATATGTGGTGATTGAAGCCAAATGTCTCTCATGTTATCATCACCGCCATCATCATCATTATCATCATAAGTGTTGATTTCCTCCTGTTCTATAGCTTCCATTTCTTTGTTCTCATCTAAGGTGCATTAATGCATAGACAAACATAAGAGATAGCTTTGATCAATCCAAATAAATATTATTTAGATACTGTCAATATCCCACCGCTCAAAGCCAAACACATAATTGTATCAAACTACTCTTCACAAAGGTGACGTGAAGAGATAGATTTGGGGGGGAAGTGTTTGTTGGGCATGGTATGGAACCCATACATTTTAGATTATTAACTTTTTAACTGATTCCATATCTGAAGAAGATTTTCCTATCCAATTCTTTAACCCCAGTCCCAGCCTGTGATTCCAGAACAATTATTTCTTTCTGATAAATGGAGAGCAGGGACTGAAGAAGGCAGTCTCCTGTTGGAAAGTAACATATATCAGAATCCCGAATATATGTGGAAATGGAATTATTCTAAACCCTTGTGCAGACTATATCTCTATGAAGGACACGGTTGTCCTCATTAGTTTTGCACACCTGTCAGGCGGTGCTGTAAATTATCCTAAACAGACTGTTGACGCTCTATATCTTTTCTGGCTTCATTTTCACTGGTTTGTAGGAATTAGAAGAAAATGAGATACTCCAACTTCTTTCACTCCAAGAACTGAAGAAAATGGGAATTAGAAGTTAAAAGTAAAATATGTCATAGCCAATCATGAGCTGACTAAATTGATGAGGTATTTAAACCATCTGATTAGCTCAGATACAGTATCTCCTTATTCATTGAAAAAGAAGATAACAAGGCAACATCATGAATTCCAGGTACGCCTCGCATGAGAATGGAGCAACTGCACATTTGCCTTGGAAGAAATTCTGACGTAAGGTTTTGATGTTCACAGAATGCAATATCGCTCTCATGTATATAATGAAAATTTCATACGATTACAACGGAAGTATATCAGTTCTTTAGCTAGGCTTCTATTCCACTTACCTTCAGTTGACAAGAATGTTTCGACTCGGGCTTGATCTAATTACTGGACATTTACTGTATAAACATATTATTTTTCATGACTTGAGAAAGCATCAAGACCACAATATATTAAATGTTAACCGTTAGGCTTAGCGTTTGGGTTTCAATAAACTAAAGGGTACAAGTACAGACAGAAGAGGAAATTTCTAGGCAATTTCATCCGACTTTGCATAGGTACTGGTAATGGTGAATGAATGGTAATGACTTCCATGCACACAACGGCTCACGTGCAGTCGTACAAATAAACACATACACACAACGGAACAAATATAAAGGAAGAAGCGCAAGAAAGAAACGATAATAATGAGTGCTTTCAATCTTCATCCTGAACCTTAATGGTGAAGAGCCCAAAAAGAAAGAGACAGATAGAAATGGATGAATTCTAGTGAATTCTTCGGAAATGTTTGTCATTTCCTGGAAAAAAAAAAAAAAAGGAAGAAAAAGGTTGGCCTCTCCAAACAGTAAACGGTGGGCTCTGCTTTGTGTTTATGCTAAGCAATTGTTCTTTTTCGAAAGACTATTACAAAATTCCTTCTCATCATGATTCCTTTATTCTGCTCCTACTAGGAAAAATCAAAACCAACTAGTGTTAAAAGTGCAATTATATGTATCTATAGCTAACTCATCAGACATGGAGCGTGGTTTGTTTCTCCTTTATATATATACTTTTTTTTTTCCATCTCTTTTCTCTTTAACTTTTTAGTTGTAATGTTATACCCTTTTCTGGGAAGATGACCTTTTAGTCTCCATGTGCCCCCTTCACCATCAACGAAGGTAGTGGATCATCCCACATGAAAGACAAACACCTAAAAAAGTATGATGATATTCTTACCAAGAAATGCAGAATCATGATGACACCCTATAGGTCTTACATAACTTGTCACTCTTTGGCTGCAAAAGCATGGAACTTGTGTGCTATCTTTGTATTTGTAAAGCACTATAGGAAAGTAAAACAAACAAAAAGTGACAAAAAAGAAGCTTGTAAGTGGTAACATGTCACTCAATAGAATAAAGTGGATAAAGGTGCTATATATTTACAACAAAATGAAAAGCTAGCTATATGTAGCTTCTCTTAGAATTGACATATGCTTTTGCAAGGAAGGATCTAAATTAAAGAGGACGGGATTTGGGGAAGTTAAGCTCATTTTTCTGCTACTCATAAAACATATAATTAATGGGAAAAAAGTTTAAGCCCAACAAACCCTAATCATCGACGGGGCCACTTAATTTTAGGCATCTTTTCCCACAAACAAAACTTCTCTCTCAAAGCTGAATAGTGATAGCTCGAGAAACAAACCATGTGAGTGGGGAGACTTATCTTTAAATCCAAAAAGAGGAGTTTGCCTGTGCAAAGTCCCAAAGTCAAAGCATTCAAATCCAAAAGATGAAAAGCCCTTACCTTTACAAAAGGAACCACTGGTGCGGTAATGTTATGTTGTAGCCTTCATTTCACGTAAGCAGCTACAAAACAAGATAGAAGTATAGCATGGACCCCTGTCCTCTCATAAAATACTTCTTCTTCTTTCTTTTTTGTGAGTCCATCATTACTCCTTCCAATGTAACTAATTATGTTTTTACATATAGACAACTACTTCTAAAATTAATCTAGTTTTTGGTGTAGTTGAACCACTAAAACTAGTAGAAAATATTACACTAAGCAACGTAATACATCCCTTTCACTTTTTTATGCTTTGAAATTTATCTTAAAAGATTCATATCAATTCTTGCATCACAATCACTAGGAATCGGTCCACTTCCACAAGTAAATAAAAAACAGTAAATTGTTGCGAAACGGATCATTAGTTGTAGACTTCTTCTTTGCGTTATTATAAAGTTTTTGAACTTTTTAGCGTCCAATTTTAACTAAAAGTATAATTTTGCGGTTGTCTCTTATACCCATTTGGAACACGCTCCACACCTTCAACCGGAAAAATAAAAAAGAAAACAGAAGATGCTCTGAATAAACTAAAACATTTGTCTCAAACAAATAATAAAAGAAGAAGAAAACTTCAACAAGTCCATGTTTAAGCCTGTAATTACACTATTTCCAGATATGATAGCGCATATCGCAATGAAAAAAGGATGTGATACCTTAATCACTATTTGATTTTTACTTATTGCTAAAAAAAAGTTATGATAGTGCATTATTACAATTATGTTTAAGATAATATTTGACTTCAAACTTTGCATTTTTGAATTATTAAGAAATGTTTTGAGGAGGAAGAAAATTAGTTTCCATTACCAACTTACCACGCAAATCTTGGCCATAATCATCTCCGTTTCGTCTGACCAGTTTTGTCCTGCTTCGTCTTAGATGTTCGTTTCCATTACCAACTTACCATACAAATTGGGCCTAAACCCTAAAGCGATAACCTTCTTTTAGTGACGAAAACAAATCATTTAGGGCAGTTTAGAGGCACTTTCAAGAATATTGACCCCTATCTTTCATCCATACGGGGGATCACGATAGACCCTTCAAGATCCATTTACGTCATTCGAGATTAACAGTTGTTTAGGTATATGCGCCCGTACGTCCCAAAATGGGCCTCTTTGACGATGCAACTTCTAGCTTTGGTAGGAAAGAAATCAGGAACCTTTTTATTTATTTATTAAATATTTAATCCAACTCTTAATTTTACCACAAATTGTAATAGCCGGTTCTCTAAAAGAAATCTTTTAAAATCAAGACACACGATTCACCCTGTCCATGTTTATTTTCTCATTCTCATTTGTTCCTCTTTTCCCTCTTTACTATCTTTTTTTTCTCACTAAAATCACCTAAAACTCATTTAAAAGCTTCGGATGCTTAATTTTCTTTTGTTTTTCGTAAAATAAACTTTTAAGATGTTAAAATTAGTAATTAGAGGTTTGTTTACTTTTTCTAGAGAGAAAAATTACGGGAAAAAGATGGAAAACCAAATTATCTCTCTCTATTTTTTAGAAGACTTCTGCTCTTTCTAAATTTATTCATGTTGCTAAAACATGTTTAGAGAATCTATTGGGTTATCTTTCTATTGAAAAAATTATGCATAAAATTATAAGTTTCAAATAGAGATTTCTAGATTCTTGATTCTTTGTTTTAAATTGATATTTGAATATGGACGGGTCGGCCGTGTTGGGCCCAGATCCAGTCAAAACGACCCGTGGGCCGATCGGTCCATTCTTCAGAGATCAGTTTTATGCCTAGGCCAAACCCAAGTCCAGCCCACGCCCTCCTTGGTCCATCCGTAGAAGGAGATCTCCCATGCAAACACGTAAAGACCTAAACCTAACTGCAAGACCGTATATAAGGTATAATTCTCCCATAATGAAGGTACGCATAATCATAACCTTGTTCTTTTCGGCGCCTATTGACCTCACCCTCACCAGAAACCTAACTTGAGCGTCGGAGGGGCTAATCGGAACACAACCCCCGACGAGCCTTCTTTGTTTTGCAGGTATCTTCAGCCGGATCCAGCACAGAGAACAACCGATCACATGGAGCATAACGGTAATGTTCAGTTCAGCCAAAATCCGGCAGAACCAATAATAATATTACACCAAGTCTTACTGGTGGGCTCTTTCTTTTCATTATTCACATGATTTATTAGGCCAAGAAAATGAAATTGAAGACAAAAGAAACATAGTATTGAATTTTGTAACATAATATTTGCAAGTTTAAAGGAAGAAGTTGAAATAGAAGATTTGGGAGTTTTCTAAATCGATTGCATTTTTCTCATATAGTAAATAGTAACATAAAAGGTTTGGTGTCTATAATATATAGGATCTGACCAAAGATATTTTGGATATTTCCTTAAAATATGAAAAGAAAGATAAGGTTCATAATTTAAAGATATAATATAGAAATGAAGATGAGTTTGAAAAGATATGGAAAATGTTTGTGGCTTAGCAAACATGATCAACGAAAAGTTTGTAGTTTATTAAATTTCTTATTTTCTACAAAATCTTATTATTTACATTTTATGAGACATGAACATTAAATATATAATCGTCAAAGAAGCTCAACAATAGATATAACATATATGGACGTAACTTAGTTATTCATTAACTCTTATGCTTGATGTCATTACCCAAATATTTTAACTGTTTGTAGTTGGTACAATTAATCCTTACCAAATTTGTAAGAAAGCTTCATAAATAATTTTACAGATATATGATATTTGCGTCCTTACTTTTTACTGTATTTATATATAAATGTAACGTAATAAAACCAGTACATCTTGGATTAAGGCTTTAAAACTTCTATAGCTTTAAAACAAGAATGTCATGCCCATCTCCCCCTGTTATGTAAAACTCACAAATTTTGTATATGAAGGAGAGAAGATTGAGTGCATTACCACAATAAATAACTAAGCACATTGAAGTTATTATTTGATGGAACTCCACAATCTACACTTTCTTTTACTTTAGCTGCAAAATGGATACTCTCATGTTATGATGGTGACTGCAACTTTAGTAATTGCTTTCTAAGCTAGTAGTGGGCAGAATGTGTTATAATTTCACATCCAGATTTGAAGGATGACCCTGAAAAAATCGTAAGGCATATCATAGGTGGCAATAAAGCCAAAAAGAAAAGGCAAAGGCCCATTTCCCTTGTTCAGATCACAAAGGGCTGCAGGGATAGGATAGAAAAAATACCCACTTATACCAGTGAATAAAGCATTACGTGCAGCAGAAACAATAATAACCTAACTTATAATGTTGAAAATATATATCTGGTGTAGAGAGAGAATAGGCACCAACGGATATTTCTTTTTCAATCAAATCAACTTAAAAAGATAATACCTGAAACTGAAAGAAACACCATTGATTAAAAATCAAACATGTTTCTTTTTCTTTCGGCTCTTTTCTAAGTCGACGATAAGCTAATTAAAGCTTTTTCTTTTTTTCACAGCTCAAGAATAAGATTGATGACATGACTGAGAGAAGGTGGTAGTGTTTGGGTTTCGAAGGGAATAAAAATGAGGGCATTTGGTTTTTTTATTTATTTTAGAATATGATTTTGGAAAAAAAAAATTAATATTTGTGTTTTTCTAATTGGTCTTTTAATTTTTTTTAAAAAAAACCATTTGTTCCCTTGTTTCTATTTTACCCCTTGGTTGGGTCGGTCGTACTAAGCCCGGGTTCAACCCTAGGATGGCGTGTGGGCCGATCGACCCATTCCCATGATGATGAGCTAAGCTCGGCAGGTATTCATTATATAAGTTCATTATCTCCTCATGGCGTAGGTATGACCCTAGAATCCTAGTACTCTCCATTCATAGCTACAAAACTACGACACAAGAACCGACTTAAGCATCAGAGGGGTCGGCCGGTGATCAATCCCTGGTGTGCCTTTATTATTTTTGCAAGTGTTTCCTAGTTGAAGTTAATTGAGCTCATAGATCCAAACAACGACGCCAGCCTCAGCAAAATCAGACAGAACCAATTGGCGCCTACCGTGGGGCCGGGCGTCAGGGTATCACTTCCAGAAGCACTCAGATAAGTCAGGCGGCAGCAACAAATCTGGATGTAGCCGCTGTCGCGACACTTGCACTACAACGAATGGACTTGCGATTACCTGCTGCCCTTCTACCGACATATCATGATCCCCAGATCCGTCCTCCACCCATCACCCAAAATCTTAGCACAGACGAGCTACCCCCATTAAACCCAAATAACCAAACACAATCTTCGTATCCGGATGACCAACCACCACCCCAAAACCGAGATCAAGAAGAGCAGAGCGTAGCCCTAGAGGATAACGCCAGAAACAATTCACACCCTCACATCCAACACTCCTAAACACAAACCCTCCTGCTCCACAACAAATCTCCCTTACCCAAAGACAAATAGAGGAAGCGGCCGATCTATAGATTCGCCAAATCTTACAATCTCAGACGGAACAGCAGCGAACCCCCGCTCGGCAGATAGGTATGATAGCCGATCGCCATTCTGATGAAACTCTCGAAAAAATCGTGGATGATCGAATTAATATTGTCATGAATTCCCGTCCGGATCAGCCATCAACACAATACAGCTCTCCTTTCATTCAAGAGATCCTGGATAGCCTTCCAGTGATCAGTACTAAGATACCAATGCCAGAAAAATATAACGGAAAGATCGATCCTTTCGACTATCTTCAATACTTTCAGTCGATGATGAACCTGCATTGCATCCCCGATGCCATTCAATGTAAGGCTTTCTGTACAGCCTTTTAAGAAGGAGCCCGGCGATGGTTCAACAGTTTACCCCCATGTTGCATCACTTATTTTGAGGATTTTAAGCTGCTATTTCTCAACCAATTTGCTACACGTAAACGGCCACAGAAGACTACCTTAGAAGTGATGCAGTTGACCCAAGGAAGGAATGAAAGTTTACAGGAGTTCATCACTCGGTTTAACAATAAAGTTGTTGAAGTCCCTGACCTCACCTGCTTGTCCATGTTGGCTGCCCTCATGAGCAACACGAGGGATGAAGAGTTTAAGAAGTCATTGGCCCTTGATCAGCCTAAGTCTATTCAAGAGATAAGAAATGGGGTGGATAAGTATATCCAGCTCGAGGAAGTGTTGAAAAATACAAAACATAGGGCAGATAACTACTGGCCAAATGGCAGAACAGATGATTTACACAAGCGACAGAAGGATCAGTCTATCTGGAGGAAGTCGACCGATCGAAAGGACCAACGACGAGAATCCTTCACCCCGCTCAACAGGCGGTATGCGGAAGTACTGGCAACTATGAGAACAGAAGGGGAATCCCTCCGAGAATCTAGTAAGTTGAAAACTCCCCTCAAAAAAAGGGATTCTGCTTTATATTGTCATTTTCATAGAGATGTAGGTCATGACATGGAGGACTGTTGGGGCTTAAAGCGAGAAATCAAATTCCTCATTCAAAGGGGAAAGATGGGTAGATTTTTGAAGCATTGTACAAATGTCGAATGGGATAATGAGGGTAGGAGTGGTCGGTCTGGTAACTGGCAAAAGCCTTGAAAGCAAAATGATACAAACGATGGAACGGGGCATAACAGGAATTCAGACGACCAACGCGACATGAGAAGACAGTCCAGGATAAGAGGAGACAGAAATGCCGGACAGCAAGATGACCGACCGGTTAGGGTCATAAACATGATTTCTGGTGGTAGTGCAGCAGGAGGGTCCACCGTCAGAGGAAGAAAGAGGTATGCCAGGCAGGTCGCTGAAGACTTATCAGCAAAGAAAAAGAGGCAAAACGATGGGGTGATCTCGTTTGACGAATCTGATCTGGAAGGTGTTAGCTGTCCTTATGATGATGCATTATTGGTCACCTTGAATATGGATGGTAGCGAGGTAAAACGGGTAATGATTGACACAGATAGCTCGGTCAACCTACTGTATTATGATGCATTTAAGTAGATGGAGATACCGGAGGAGCGTCTATTGCCAATAGAGGGACCCATCAAAGGGGTAACAGGAGCATCAGTCTACCCATTCGCTCGAGTTTTCTTGAACGTAAAATTCAGACAAAAATCACGTCAAATAGAGAGGAATGTTGAATTCTTGGTGGTAAAGTTTGCCGAAGCATATAACGCAATAATTGGAAGAGCCACCCAAAACGCCCTTAGAGCAATTGTTTCGACCTACTATCAAGTAATGAAATTCCCAACACCTCATGGAGTCAGTCTTGTCAGGGGTCAACAAAGAATAGCTAGGGAATGCTACATGCCAGAAACGAGGACCCTTGATGGGGCGGTAGTTTTGACAAGTTCCCTTGACATGAGAGCCGACGAAGAAACTGAGAGGATGAACCCTGCCGAAGAAACACAACAGATTATATTGGATGAAGAAGACCGATCCAAATTCACAAATCTAGGCATTGAACTCGAAAAAGGGCTGGGCAAAGAAATCACAGATTGCTTGATAGAGAAAAGATCGGTCTTTACCTGGGTACCGAGCGACATGACTAAAATTTCTCGAGCAGTAGCATCTCATTCTCTCGGTATTCGGAAAGACTGCAAGCCAATCAGACAGAAGAAGCGGTGGCAGAGCAAAGAAAGGCAGGGGGTGATCGAGAAAGAGATAGGAAAATTGCTCGATGCTGGGTTCATTCGGGAAGTCAAATACCCTGAATGGTTGGCGAACGTGGTACTAGTGAAGAAGAAAAATAGAAAATGGAGAATGTGCATTGATTTTACTGACTTGAACAAAGCATGCCCAAAGGACAACTTCCCTTACCCAAAATCGATCAGCTGGTAGACTCTACATCAGGGCATGAGCTTCTTAGTTTTTTGGATGCTTTCTCTGGTTATCATCAGATACAAATGAGTCTTAAAGATGAAGAAAAGGCGACTTTTATAACCGACCAGGGAACGTATTGCTACCAGGTAATGCCGTTTGTTTTGAAAAATGTATGGGCTACTTATCAGTGGCTTGTTATGGAAGTTTTTAAGAAATAGATCGGTCAGACAGTTGAGGCTTATGTGGATGATATGGTAGTCAAAAGCAAGACGGTCGCCGAACATGTGAAAGATCTTAAAGAAGTCTTCCGGACCCTCAATAAATTCCAAATGAGGCTGAACCCTGAAAAATGCGTCTTTGGTGTGGCATCTAAAAAATTCCTAGGATTCATGATTATTCAACGAGGGATTGAAGTAAACCCAGAAAAGATTGAAGCTATCGTTCAAATGCCCTCACCACGATGCTTAAAAGATATTCAAATATTGACAGACGGATAGTTTCTCTGAGCAGATTCGTCTCTATGATGAGGGACAAATGCCTCCCATTTTTCAAAATCTTAAGGAAGGCGGACGTGACTCATTTCCAATTGACGGATGAATGCGAGAGAGCATTTCAGCATCTGAAGTAATATCTGATCAGTTCGCCCATTTTGCAAAGCCCCGCTGAAGGGGAGAAGTTGATCATTTATCTGGAAGTTACAGACGGGGCGATCAGCGCAATTCTCGTTCGACCGGATGGAAATTAACAATTCCCGATTTATTACGTGAGTAAGGTTTTGAACGGGTGATTGGACCAAATTTATACTATAAATTGGGCCTAATTTCTTAAGTGATTATGCACTTGTTGACTCCTAATTCATGATTTTTGTGCTTAAATTGGTTCCTCACGTTGAGTTTTGATAATTGCACATTGTCAGTATTTTATTGTCATTTGTCATTAATTCTGCATAATTTTATTGGGACAATTGATACTGCAAATGGGTTGTATTTTGTAGGACCAA
>JAOTIZ010000006.1:25073413-25083646 GCA_027123425.1 Erythroxylum panamense | reverse complement strand
TATACGTATGCATAAGTGAGACGTTACGGAAAGGAAGATGGGAATTATGACTAATCAAATATAGTTGAAGGTGATGAGGCAAATAAGTTAAGATTTGAAGAGTTTAATGAAGTCAATTTGGTAACTGAATGGTTAAGCTCAGGACATTCCAAATTTGCGAAATCCAAAATTTCAATTCTTCCATAGGAAAAAATTTGTATTATGAGTTCAGGGGAAAATCTAGAATGATCTAGGTTGAATTTTACAAAGTTGTCTTTTATCTTTCTAGCTTTCCAACTTTATATAGTATGAAATTTTTGATATCGGAGTCAAAAGTTATGGTCCTTATAAGTGGAGAAGCTCAGGAGTATAGGACGTATCGTCTGGTGAAGACGTGTCGTCTGGTGAGGACGCATCATCTGGTGAGGATGTATCGTTTAGTGAGGATGGATCGTCTAGTGAGGATGGATCGTCTAGTGAGGATGTATAGTCTGGTGATGACGTGTTGTCTGGTGAGGACGTATTGTCTGGTGATGACATATCATCTAGTGAGGATGCTTCGTCTGGTGAGGACATATCATCTAGTGAGCACATATGGTTTAGTGAGGATGTATTGTCTAGTGAGGATGTATTGTCTAGTGAGGACGCTTTGTCTGGTGAGGACGTATCGTTTGGTGTTGACGTCATATCATCTGGTGATGACGTCATTTTGTCTGATGCACTGTTCACCTTGTATCGTCTAGTCCCTTTTTTAACCCTCTAGACGATAGACTCTATCTTCAAAATCTTCATAAAAGTTGTAGATCTTAATGCACTGTTCACCTTGTATCGTCTAGTCCATTTTTTAACCCTCTAGACGATAGACTCTATCTTCAAGATCTTCATAAAAGTTGTAGATCTTAAAGTTCTCTTTCAAACCATCTAAAGAGCACCTTAATCTGACCTATCTTGTGAAAGTTATGACAACTTTTCTAATTCATCTAACCCTTCGTCTAGCTTCATCTAATCCTATTGTCTGGTCCCAATTGTGACCATTAATATGATTGAATTTTCTTTAAAGTCTTAATGAAAGTTGTAGATATCGAAGTCCTCTTTTGAACCCTTTAAGAATAACCTTGATCCGATATCCCTAGAGCAAGTTATGCTTTTGTCCTTAAATAGGTTCAATATGATTAAGGACGGAACCTTGTTTGATTTCCTTCGACCATAACTTTATTATCGAACTCCAAATGAGATGTATCTTATGTCTAGACAAACTGGAGACATAGAGCTACAAATGATCTGAAGGAATAGAATTTTAATCCAATCCCTAAGACTTATAATATCTGGATGGAAGTTGAGCATAGAATATTTGTTTCAGTATAAGAATAATTCGAAAAATAGGGCCCGACACTTACAATATTAGAGAATGAAGACGAACCGAGAATGACTAATGAGGGCTAATTGGAACAAGCCCTAACTCTTAGAATTCTAAACCACATTGAACGATTTTGATGTCATTAGAAATTTAAGACAATGGGGGAGAAAGGTTCTGAAGAAGTCAAATTGTGATAACAGTTTGAGGTTTCCCAAAATCTGTTCTAAAGTTGAAGAAATGTGTTTACTCATGTTCTATGATTCAGTCTAGCAAACGTCTTGTGACTCTGAATGTTGGGCTCTGGAAGCGAGGTCCAACATTGTTTGGTATCAGAGTAAGAGTTGGGTTCTAGTTTCGATGTCTAGCAGTTATGGTATCAGAACAATAGTTGGACTTCGTGATTGAACCAAAGTTTATTATATAAATTGGTGACATTTTCATGGTTTTCACTACACTTCTTGGCTCTTTTTTTTAATATTTTATGCTTAATTTGACTCTTGAGTGCTTGCCTTTACTTTACGTAGTTTGAGAGTAAAATTGTCACAAATAATTACTAATTACACTAAATTAATTTTTTGAGAACAATTTATACTACAAACTACCATTTGTTCATTGTAGGACACTCAAGAAGAAGTAGAGTCAATGAGGAAAGGCTGAAGATGATAAGTTAACAAGTCAACAGGTGTAACAGGAAGTTCGTCATGGCGAAAGGATGATGTGTCGCCGCTTTCGCTGAGGTGAAGTATGAAGAACTCCAAACAAAACCTTCGGCAAAATTTCGTCGCAGCGAATCTTGAAATACGCAAACCATTTTCGGAAGTTTACCCACTGAGCAACCATATCCATAACCCGTTTTTTTTATAAAACCTACCTATTTTAGGTTAAGAAAAGAGAGATAGCCGACAGTTGAACACACACTCACCCTCTCTACCTTCGAAAGAAAAATTCTTCTACACACCTTCACCCCCTCTCATCCACTTCACTGTTCTACTCCTTAACAGACAACTACTACCATGGATGTTTCCAGTGGATCCCCGGTTGTGAAATCTCCTAGAGTTATACTTGGCTAGACACCTCTCTCCTCTTGAAGATGTAGCAATGGCTAAGGTTCAATAGGCTTCAAAGGGGAGTACTTTATTCCATGTTCAGCTATATTGTTATGAACTCCTAGCTTTAGAATTTGTAATTTGTAGTTGAACATTCTTGATTAGAGTTTAATCAAGTGTTGGATATTCAATATGTTATCGGGATTTATTGATGTAGAACTTGGAACTTGAATATGTGAAGTCTCATAAATTTCTATTTGTGATCTTGTTGATTCTCTTTTATCTGCCTATTTTTGTTTGATACTGAGTTGATTCTAGATCCCAAAGTGACTTATTGCATTGACTTACCCATTGCACACACTAAGAGCATTCAACAAGGTCATAAGAAATGGAGTTCATTGATTAAGACCTTGGACTTAAAGAGTTCTTTGAGGTTTACCATTTGAAACTTAGTGATTCACTCCCATTAAAATTCATTTCGAACTATGATAGCCAAACCTCATTTTCAAGACGATACTATCATCATTTGATCATTGTTTTTATCTTATCGTTTTTCTATTCCCAAAATCCAAAAAATACTTTTTTATTACATTTTCTTACAATTCATTTATTATTTTTCCAAATTTCCAAAGACCAAATCCCCCCTTCCTTGCTAATTTGGTTTGCATATCATGACATATAGGCTAGCTTAGATCCATTTATCAGGTTCCGATTAAGTGAAACGACCCGAGGATGCATTCTATACTGCAATCCTTGGAATTAAAAATTTTCATTTGACCTCCAAAAGTAAGAATAAAAGGCTTCGAATCAAAAGGGCGTCGTTGCTGGGGAACCAAGCAATTGGTTCTCTAGGTTAGCTTTTATCATTTTTGCTGCTAAGTGAGGTTAGGAACCTTTGTTTAGACTGCATTTTAGATAGTTTAGTTTCATACTTTTCAATAGTATAGGATTTCATTTTCTTTCTTTAACATAGAATTTTGAAAACACAAAGAAATAGGATTCTGAACTTTTTGCATTTTTCATACTTAGCATTTTTACACCCGCACAGTTTTGAACATTTCTTTGATTGCTTCTTTGTTCATACATACATACTCTAACACATACTTTTACACACCTATATACTTGCATCCATCACATCTCACAATTTAGTTGACTTTGTGGGCATGTGAGTAAATTTTGTTACATCTTCTTTTCATTTGAATTGTTCCCGTGCATGCCCCGAAGAGCTAACTTCTTCCTTTCTAACCTGAAATTAAGAGACGTTTGAGGAAGATTAGAAAGGAGAGGAAGGAAAAAGAGAGAAGTAAGGTAGTTGTTGAAGGAGAGTCTAGTCAGCCAAGTAGTGAGAGTGAGTCAATAGAAAGAGTGATAATGGCTGAGAACTCAGCTTTCCTGCAAAATCCTAACTTTCATGTTAACCAACCTAAGAATTATGATAATGGAGGAAATGGGGAGCATGAGCGAGTTGGGGAGAATAATGGGAATTAAAGAAGGAGGACCATTAGGGAAGCAACTACCTCTGATGTTAATTGTGATCCATTTATTACTGTTTGTCCTAATTTTGATGTTAATTTTGAAGTTAAAGGATTACTCATTAACTCTCTTCCTAAATTTCCTGGATTGACAGGAGAGGATCCCTACATGCATTTACAATCTTTGTCCATGATCTGTCAGAGTATAAAGCTAGTGGGAGCCTTACTTGATCAAGTATTACGGAAGGTTTTTCACCTATCACTGGAAGAAAAAGCCCGGGAGTGGTGTATGAACCTCCTAAGGAACGTGGTGAACACCTACCATAGTTGGACAAATTTGAGGAAAGCATTCTTGAAAAAATATTTTTCGGTCTCCAAAACTTCATCGATGAGGAAGGAGATCTATTCAATACGACATGATTATAATGAGTCCCTTTATGATTATTGGAACCGCTTCCAAGATCTATTGTCTAGATGCCCCCATCACCAGATACCTGATGAGCAGTTAATGCAATATTTTTATAATGGGCTGAAAAGTCAAGATAAAGGTATGTTGAATGCAAAATCGGGAGGTCCTTTAATTGATCTTACAGCTATAGAGGCATGGGATCTTATCAAGAAGATGGCCTTGAATCATCAATAGTATAGTGTTAGGGAAACCAGAGGAGTGCATGAGTTGGGAACTTCAACAACCCAATCCAAAAGAATGGAGAGCTTAGAGTCCAAAGTTGACTCTTTGGAGAGTAGAGTGACCTCACAATTATCCTATAGATCTTACTACACCCATTACTTGTAGTTCAGTAATGCACATATCCAGTGTTTTCCCTAGTTGGTATGAAGAGGTGTCTGCAGTATATCAGGGTCGAACCAATAAGAAATGGGACCCTGATTCCAACACTTATAACGAAGGATGGAAGGCAAATCCTAGGTTCAGTTGAAGGAATGAAGAGGGAAGGGTCCAAACATATTTCAACAAGGAGGAGGAACTGGTACTTCCACAAACCAGTTCCAAAACCAATAGCAAGCCCTGACTGTCCCACCAAAGGAGGACAGCAACCAATTGCTGCACAATATGATAGCATTAATGAAGGAGGAGAGAAATTCTAACAATAATAAGTTCAATGCCATAGCTTCTCTAATTCAGCAAGACTCTTCAAAGAATGCTGCTCGGTTCAACACTTTGGAAAAAAGAATGGAGCAATGAGAGATGAAAGCTAAAAATATCAACTCTTTTGTTACTCAATTGTCCAACAATATGAGTGAGAACCAAGCACGAAGTAGTGGAACAATTCCCTCAAACACTATTATCAACCCTAAAAGTTTGGATGCCATAACGCTTCGAAGAGGGAAACAAGTGAGGTTTAGCAATAAAGATGAGGGAGAAGATGAAGAGGAGATCAAGAATGAAGAATTGCCTTCAACACATGAAAGAGGAAGAAGTCAGAAAGTTCCAAGGAATGAGCACTTTTGACTGAAAGGGAGTCAAAGCAATTGAAGAGCAAGAAAGCAAATTTTGGAAGCCATTAAAAATCAAGCAAGCAAGGAACCTAGGAAACAATCGATAAAGAGGTAATTATAAGAAACCTTCCCTTTCTGAATTCATAATTGCTTAGCTAAAGGATGATTGATTGTAAACATGAAAAAGATGTCATTGAATTATTTGGAAAAGTAGAAGTCAACATCCCTTTGCTTGACCTAGTGAAAAGGGTTCTTGCATACGCTAAATATCTTAAGGACTTATGCACAAACAAAATAAAGTTTAGACCCAATGAAAGAGTACAAGTCAGCTCAAATGTATTCACCCTTTTTAAACCAAAAATACCCGTCAAGTGTCAAGACCCTAGATCTTTCATCATTCTGTGCACAATAGGAAAAGTTACCATAGGAAGGGCCTTGTTAGATCTAGGGGTGGTAATCAATGTGATGCCTAAGTCTGTCTATACAGCATTAGGAGTTAAGAGTCTTAAGTCTACATCTGTAGTGTTGCAATTGGCTGATCGATCTCTTAGGCATCCGGTGGGCATCATAGAGGTCATCTTGGTTTAGGTAAAGGGTTTGGTTTTTCTAGCTGATTTTTATATACTTGACATGTCTTCAGAAGTTGTGTAGGACACTTCCTTGACTTAAGGACTGCTAGGACAATGATTAGCTTGAAAGAAGGTACAATCACCATGGAGATAGGAGATCAACAAGTGAGTTTTAACATTTATGAAGTGATGAAACACCCCATGAGGATTATTCGCTTTTAGGATTTAACATGCTTGATGTTGTTATAGATGATGCATGCTTTGAGTTTGAATTTCAACATGTTTACTCCAACTCCGCAATGAACCATTTGAATGCCTTGATTGTAACTGATGGCCTTTTAGAAGAAGAGATTTTTGCTAATGTTTCAGGGGAATTGAGAAATGTGGTCGATAATACCAATGTGGCAAGTGGCCAAGTTGCCTTACCACAGTATAGCTATCTACCAAACGTCCACTAGGAGACACAGGATCCTCTGTAATCATCAGGTCATTTCTCCTCCTTCGCTTACTATTTACTTTTTCTCTGTGATTGCATGTGACATTATGGATGCATTAGTATTTTTAATAAGTGTGGGGGAGAAACCATTTCAGTAGGACCTAGGTTAGTTTTTGGTTTATGCAATTTTAATTCAATAATTCATCTCCCTTTTATGTTCGTTGTGTTTTAGCTTGATGTATGATACATCTTCCATGTTTGAGAAAATTGGTGTAAATGGATGAATTGCATTTTGTTTTCTGATGCTTAAGGACTTTGCATATACATTCTAAGTGAGTTGAGTATCCACTTTAGTCTTTTTCAGTAAAATTTTTCATTTCTGTCTTGTCTATTTTGCCCTTGAGAAAACTTCATCGTAGCGTGGTTCACGTTGCCACGACGTGAATTAATTCTATCACCGCTGTGGACACCTTCGGGCAACCTTTGCTGCTGTGAAAGTTCTATCTGTGTGAAGATGCTCGGGTGAAATTTTCCTTCTACCCTTATTTTCTTTTGATCTTTCATCTTCCGTCTGTCCTGTTTTGTAATTTCCCTCTTCACCCCTGTATCAATCTGACTTCCCCTTCTTCCTTTTCATATATTTCCCTCTAGTTCGTCACGGCCATCTGACCCATTCTTCACCAAATATCTCTCCATTCGTTCTCCTCGTTTCATTTTGCATGCGTCGGTCTTCTCTGTGCAGCTCTCTTTCTCCTTCGTAAGTAATTCTAGCCCTTGCCTTTTTCCAATTTCTACCTCATTGCTTTTGTTGTACTTAGGGCACGTTCGTCGCGACGTGGTAAGTTGTAGCTTTCGCCGCGGTAAGGCGAGCCAGGTGCTTGTTTCTTCGTTGCGGTGACCAATCAATTTTGCCCCGGCAAACTTAGTAGGTTATGAATTTCAGTCAATTTTGTTTATTTTTCTATGTTTGTTTTTTGCAAGAACATGCCTCCAACTAAAAACCCTACCTGTACTTCACCCACTATCCCTCCTAACAATTCCTCCACTATGCCGTCTAGTTCATCCAGTGATTCCAGTCCCCCAAATAGCGCTGATTCTGATTTTGCCAACCTAGTTGAAAAGGTAAACGCTAGGTTGTTCATTAAAGAGCACCCATTTCCTTTAACTCCATACAACAATCCCTTTGTCCGTCAACTAGTATATTCTTAGCTTACGGGATTAGTCCAACCACGGGCTCAGGGTAACGATAAATTCGTTTGCCATTTCTATACTTATGCTCGATTCCATGACACCATGGAACCTAATTTTCGTGGTGTGAAAACCCCCACTGCATTCATCACAGCTAGCATTCGTGACCATTACAACCTCCCTCTTATTTTCCGCTGCCACTACGATCAGCTGATCCACCACTATCCTTAGGATGATGTTATTCGTACCCTCTATCTAGAGGGCGCCATTTGGCATTAGCCCTGAATATATCAACGTTACCTTAAACGTTTTGATCTCCGACCTGAAGCTCATCCTTGGCTCCTTCTTGTCAGTAACATCATCATTCCAACCACCCATCTTGCCTTTGTCACAAAACAGAGAGCCCTGTATCTTTACCTTCTAATGACTGGTCGCCTAGTCAACAAGGCTAATGCCATTGCCTCTGCCTTCCATGACTCTATCACCACCGTCAAACTCACCAACACCATTACTTTCCCCCACCTCATCACAGACGTATTTTGGGCCCATAACATCTCATAATTTCATAAAGATAGCTATTTTGACCCGGCTAGTCTGTTTCGGTACGCCCGCCTCAAACAACCCCTCCTCCACCCTCCTCACTCCTCCACCCCAATTCCTAATGTTGTTACAACCCCTGCAGCTGCAGTGTCATGCGAGGATGATCCTTCAACTCTGACCCCTCCTGGGCCCGTTACCTTACAGACCCTTGCCGGCAGAGTCGATGGTCTCTCTACAGATTTGGCTACTCTTCGAGACACCTCTTTTAGGCGATCGCTTGGCAGGATCGAGATCGACGGTATTGCCTGCGGATGGAAGCATTGCTCGCTGAGCACCTTCACTTCCAGCTCCCTTCTGATGAAGATGACCCACTTAGCGGTGTTGGAACATTAGGAGCAGGTCCCTCTGACGCTGGAAATGATCACCTTATGGAGTAGTTCGCATTGTTTATTCTTGTGTTTTCTTTCCTTTTATTTTATTGTTTAGTTTGTCGGATACTCAGTTCCATTTTGTAATGTTCAAACTTATTGATCGATTTTTTATATAATTCTCTTTGTACTTCCGATGTGTTGTTGTTTTCATCTGTCTTACACTTCCCCTTTACTGCTTACTTGTTTTAATTCTTCTTCATATTGAGGACAATATGATGTTTACATGTAGGGGATGTTTCAAATTTTCAATTCTTAAATGTTCATTGTGCATCATTTTTGGCCATTTAACCACTTGTGCAAGTCAATTGTGCGTAATGTGAAAATTTTAAACTTGGTGATTGAGGCCAATTGCTTGTTTCAAATGTTTCTGTCATTTTTCGCCGCGGAGATGTTGCAGTTCGCTGCGGCGATGCCATCCTCTTTGTAGAAATTATTTTTAAACTGCCTCATTTCAATAATTCTCCCTAATTAGATTCTTGTCACTCTTGTATCTCGAAGATTTTATAAGTTTCAAAGCAATCCTTATGTTTTTGAAACTACCTTCTATCTTTTTTAAATGATAGTCAGTTTTGGCTAATTTCATTTTCAATGTTTTCAACACAAAGTAAGTGAGGGTATGCTGATAAACTAGCACTTTATGTTTTTAAACCTTGATATTGTTAATTGAGATATTAACCTTGTTGGAAGGATATTTAGGCCTGAATTCTTTCATTGTTTTGTGTATTTGCTTAATTTCATATCTCTCTAGAACTTGTTTTAATTCTTGATCAAAGCTTGATGAACTAGAATTTTGTTAACATAATATAGGCATTCTTTCAAAACCCTGTTGATCCAAACACAAACCCCCTAAACACTTATCTATTACTAGCCCCTAAGCTATATTTTTCAATACATGCACACATCTTCTTATGGGTGTAAATATTTTATTCCCCGTTCTCTTCAAGTTTATCCTTGTAAAAATTTTCTCTCTCAAGAAATTGGTTATTGAGGAAAGCCAAGGAAGAAAAGAAAGTAAAAAAATCAAAATGTAAAAAAATAATTTAAAAAAAATGTGTTAAGTGATAGATTACGTTGTTGTTTATGTAAATATTGTCTTACTCACAGTTGACGTTTATTTCATAATTATGGTGCATGTACTCAATTTTTTTTCTTCTATTCCATCCATTTCATTTAGCCTTCTGTACATTACAAACTTGAAAAGTCCTCTTAATTTTCGAAATTATAGTTCTTGTAGTAGAGAGGTAGAACTATCACAAGCTTATGGTAGAGAATGAACTAAGCAAATTTTAGAGTGAAATTATCCCAAACACATGTGAGTTGAGAGAAAACACCTTGCCTTGAGTGAAATCTCTTTTGCTCAATCTATTGGATTAAATTCTTATAGTGTTTATTTTCATGGCATTCTTTCAGTTTGCTTTGATTGATTTATGAGAAAGTGATTTTACCAATTTCCTACTCTCGTTTTAAGCATAGTTAGAATTTTCTTTTGCACTTGTGTCTCTTTGACTTTTATAAACTTTCTCTAGGAGTACAAAGGTCTAAGTGTGGGGGAATTTGATTGAACCCAAGTTTATTATATAAATTGGTGACATTTTCATGGTTTTTATTACACTTCTTGACTCTTATTTTTAGATTTTATGCTTAATTTTGTTGAAAGTGTATTTGTATTCACTATATTTATGTACATAGGAACAAGGAATGGCTAGGTTTATATACAAACTTCCTATGACTATTTAGGAAATAATCTAGCTATTAAC
>JAOTIZ010000006.1:25044295-25055305 GCA_027123425.1 Erythroxylum panamense | reverse complement strand
TATTTTTCAGGAATTGAAGAGTACCCCGTTAGACAAACGGGAGTATGTCTACTGCACTGGAGTCGGAGACTAGGGTCAGGATCAGTTCATGTCTGCATTAGTGTCATTCTGTTTTTGTATAAATTTGTATTTTCGCAAATTAGTGCTTTTGTGTCAATGGGTCCCAAATGGGCGAAAGCCGTATTTGTAATATGTTTTCTAAAAGTGGACAATATTGTCACGGACCTTGTTACGATTGGAATTGTGATATGATTGAAAATGATTTTGAACTATAGTGGACCCAACTGTTTATTGAATTCTGCGCTTGCGATGATTTCAAAAATGTTTTAAATGGCTTTCTGCGATCAGTACTGGAATTGAGTGCTGTAGCCTACCATTCTCGTGTGGCGCGGACTCGGATATCACCCAAGATATCGGGTTCGGGTCCTGCGGGAGGGGGATGCTACACCCTGTCAATGATTTTTCCCCATTAACATCTTCTACATTATTATAGTTCCATATCATTCTTTAGCTTAGATATTTTTTTTCGATAACTAATATGTTGCTCGAAATGATAGATGAATGCTCTCTCATATTAATTTATCAATAACCATGCTCAAATAGCATATAGTGCTTCATTATGCACATATTATTATTGATAATTGTAGTTATTTGTTATTGCCATCAGACAGTCTAGGTATGGTTTTAACACCCATTGTATTAAACGGTGATAACTAAGATATGTGGGAGAAGGCATTCTTGATCACCTTACAAGCCAAGAACAAGGCAGGGTTTGTTAATGGATTGATAGAGGAACTGGTTGCGGGAACAACCAAATCAAAAAATTGGGAATCATGTGACTCTATGTTACAATCTTAGATAATGAATACTCTAGAGGAGAAGATTTGACAAAGTGTAGCATATGTTCCCATTACAAGGATTCATTAGGATGATTTGAAGGAACGTTTTTCAGTCAGAAACATACCAAGAATTCATCAATTGAAAGGAGAAATTTCATCTCTCCGATAGCGAAGGATAAGTGTAGCTTAATACTAACACAATTCTTGAGGCTAAGTAGTATAAATTGGGAAGTTACATAAAGGTACCGAGTTGTATGTGTAGAGGATGCATGTGTGATGCCTCCAAGGAACTCGCTTGAGAGGGAGGAGAGGAGAAACTACATCAAATTTTGTTTAGGTTAGAAAACTCGTCTTTTAGAATTGATTATTTGTAAATTCTATACTTGGATCCCCTCTTATCCGTTAATAAAACTTATTCTTTGGTTATGAAACAAGAATGTCAATCCTAAGTGGCATGCGAGTAAGATTACGCAATCGAGGTGATGGCTTTGGCGGCTCAAACCAGAACAAAATTACATTCTCGTTCGAACAATTTTGGAGGACAAGGAGCAATGGGAAATCAAGGCAAAAGGAAGTACTACATTTGCAATCGACCAGGGAATATGGCTTTGAATTGTTTTGAAGTGATGGGGTATCCTAATTGTTAGACTAAACCTTGTGGACATGAGCTCAACCACCTGGTCTAGCCCAACGCGATTCAGTAAAACCAAAGCCCTGCCAACAGTCCTCTTGGTCAGGGTTTAGAAATCCACAGCAAGCCCAGAGCGAAACCAGTGGGCCGAGAGCAACCAATGGGCCAACAATAAGGCTCGAGGTAGAGCTTCAGTCTTTCACATAGGAGGGGAACAATCTGAAGGTAGTTTGGGAGTGCCACATCTTTTCGGTGATCAAATTCAAAGGTTATTTACTCTCTCTGAACACAAAAAAATGAAAAACTTTCTGGTAAGATGCGTAGTGAATGTTTGTGGATTCTTGATGGTTGTGCATCAAACCATATGACAGGAACACTTGAGCTTATGGAGGAGGTTGGCGAAGCAATGTTGGTGTCAATTTTGTTGCCTAATAGGGCAAGAATGATTGCAACCAAGAAGGGTCAAGTCATATTGAACGAGAAAGTCATGTTATCTAATATGTTTTATGCTCCTTCCTTAACTTGTAACTTAATCTCGATACGTCAAATGATTACTAAGTTAAAATGTCAAATTACCTTTATTGATCAATTCTGTGTGATACAGGATATTTTGAAGACTCCGATTGGAGTCAGTAAGCTTATTAGGGGGTCTAATTTTTTCCAATCACTAAGGGAGCACATCATGATGAAGATGGAGCAAGTGGATACCTCAGTAATGTGGCACCATCTCCGTAGGCACCAATCGATTCGACATCTATCTTTCATTTTAGAAGTTAGTAAATTGAGTTTTTTGAATAATTTTGTATACTACTCTTGTTTTTTAGCAAAGCAGACTCGCTATATGTTTCCTTTAAGTTTTAACACTACTGCTGAATGTTTTGACTTAATACATTATGAATTATGGGGTGTTTTTTGGATTGTTTCGAGTTATGGAGCACATTATTTCTAACTTTTGTGGACGATAGGAGTAGACCTATTTGGGTATATTTATTAAGTGAAAAAAGTGAAGGTGTTAAATATCTTATGGATTTGTACGTGTTTGTTGAAACACAGTTTAATAAGAAAGTTAAAAAATACATAATGACAATAGGCTTGAGTTCACTTCGGGGTTAATGGAGTTCTATGCTAAGAAGGGTATTATACATGAAACAAGTTGTATCAACACCCCCACAACAAAATGGGAGGGTAGAATGTAGGCATAGAAATATTTTGGAGGTCACTCGGGCCTTGCATTTTCAAGTGCATTTGCTTATAAAGTTTTAGGGAGTGTGTTCTCACAATAGTTTATCTTATAAATCGGACACCCACAGTGCTTTTAAAGGGCAAGTCTCCCTTTGAAATTCTTTTTAGTACTCGTCCTTTGTATGATCATATAAGTGTTTTTTAGTTGTTTATGTTATGCGCATCATAAGGAGCGCGATAAGTTTGCATCTAGAAGTTGTCATTGTGAGTTTGTTTGATATCTTCAAATAAAGAAAGCATGGAAATTTTATGATGTTGTTAGAGACACTTTCTTTTATTCAAGAGATGTAACATTTCATGAGATTGTATTCCCTTTTGCTAATATTGGTGTTCTTATTACTAATATGTCACTCGGTGTTAAGGGCATTGTTGATTTTTAGGAAAGTGGGGAAGTCAGGATTGACAGAGATGAGGAGGAGTCTAGAAGCACGGAAGAAAGGGGGTTCATGTCCTTTCACAAGAGGGGGCATTTCTCTGAGGGAGAAAAATACGAATTCTATGAATATTGATGAGTGACTTGAAGAAAGTTCTTTACAACCACATCTTCAAACTCGTTTTCCATCTAGATATAATAAATAAGTTATTTTTTAGCAACTTTAGCCCTTAGAAATACAGCCTTGAACTTATCTGGGAATATGGTTGGGCTACTTTCTAGGAAAGGTGTTGGAGTTGCTAAGAGCCTAGCTGGATGTAAGTCTGAGCCATATACTATTTAGAGACGACATAGATATCATGCGTGATTTTTGTGATATGATTTTGAACTCCCACCATAAGCTGCTACTTCATGACCACATTTTAGGTATGCCTTATCCATTAAGTGATTTTGTAAGGTTTAACAAATTTTCCTGTAGTCACCAGGCGTTCTTGGGAGCTATTAATTCGGCCATAGAACCTTGCAATTGTGCAAAGAACGTGAAGGATGTTTGATAGAGTAAGGCCATGGCACGTGAGATTGAGGCACTTGTGGCCAACCACATATGGAAGATTGAGGCTATACCACTTGGGAAGAGGCCTATCGATTGTAAGTGGGCATACAAGGTCAAACAGATGGTACGGTCTAACCATACAAGGCAAGGTTGTTGGCAAAGGGGTTCATGCAGATTAAAGGCTTAGACTTTCATGAGTTGTTTATACTGGTTGTGAAATTGGTCTCAGTTTGATTATTTCTCCCTATTATGGTTGCACAAGGATGGGAGCATCATCAGATAGACGTGAACAATGCTTTCCTTCATGGTGATCTTAATAAAGACGTCTACATAATGATACCTTAAGGGTTTGATTGCGGTTGAGATGGGCTAGTTTGTAGGCTTCGGAAGTCTCTATATGGTCTTAAACAAGCCTCCAGGAATTGTTTCATTAAGCTTTATGATGCCCTACAGAGGTATGGATTTGTTTAGTCTAAAGCGGATTATTCCTTATTTATATACAGTTAGGAGCTATTTTTTTGGGACTGCTCATTTACTTGGATGACATCATTATGATAGTTAGTGATTCTAAAGCTTGTTTTACTTTTAATACATATCTTAATCGATCTTTTAACATCAAGGAACTTGATAATTTGAAGTATTTTCTAGATATTAAGGTTGTGAGATCACCGAAAGGACTGTTTTGTGCCAACGCACGTATGCACTAGATATTTTGTCGGAGATGGGCCTAATTGGATATAAGTCAGCTGGGACACCCTTAGAGCAAAACCATCGATTGGGTTTGGTTAGGGTCCACAGTATCGTCAACTTGTTGGTAGGTTGATTTATGTCACGATTACTAGACCAGAGAATTCATATGTGGTGCATGTTTTGTCTCAATTTGCCTAGGCACCATACGAGGAGCAGCTAGATACAACGTTACACGTTGTTCGATACCTTAAGGTTAATTCCAATTAGAGGATACTACTTCGTGTTGATTGTGATATACGACTTTGAGCTTTCTGCGATTCCGATTGGGCAGTTGCCCTATCTTGTGATAGTCTATCATGGGCTATTTTGTCACACTTGGTCAATCCCCGATCTTTTGCAAGACCAAGAAACAACTCACCATTTTGTGTTCTTTGGTTAAGGTCGAGTATCAGGCTATGGCCACTGCTACGAGTGAGCTCCTATAGCTTAAAGCTTTATTAATATCTCTAGGAGTTGATCATCTGAGCTAGATGGTTTTATTTTGTGACAGTTTATCGGTCATTCATATTGCAGCTAATCCGGTGTTTTATGAGTGTACGAAACACATTGAGATTGACTACCACTTCATTCAAGAGCATGTTCAGGCAAGCACGATCTGCACCATCCATATCTGAACTGAGGTCCAACTTGTAGACTTATTCACTAGATCTCTTGGTCGCTTGCAGTTTGAGCTTCTTCGGAGCAAGTTGGGTATTTACGATGTCTATGTGCCAACTTGAGGGGGGGTATTGAGACTTTTATTTAACTGTATTATATTTTGGTGTACATTTAGTTTGGGCTGATTTAGATAGTTCGTGGGTCGAATACCCATAAAACAGGGTTTGTTAGTAGGTTATTTGCTTTATAATATATTTTGTCTCTTAGTACACTTTTTGTGAATTAGAATTTTCTCTCCAAAAATTATTGAGCAGTATTTTTCAATTATTGATTGACTAATCTTTTATGGACCAACAACTTAAATAGGATGAGGCATGCATAGGAGAGTATCCAGTAAACCTATTTTACTTTTCAAAAAAAAGTCCAAACAGGGGATAGATTGTTTCGCCTGAAACTATTTGACAAAGAAAAAGGAACAAAGCATAGACTAATATTGATTTAGACTCGTTTATCCCCAATTTTGACCATCAAAAATATTTTGAAAATAGTATATTATGGCAAAATTTTATTTAAAAACAAAGTAGAATAAGTTACATTACTCTCCTCAAGCCTAAGCACGTCCCTCTTTCTTGGAATTCGTAAATTTCATTAACCCATCAAAGAACTACAAATTTTGAGATTATAATTTATCTTCATGTGTCTTGTTTTTTCTCTTAATCTATGAAAAATAAATTTTTTAAAATCTTGATGTGATGAGCTATTTGTAACTTATAAAATAAATATATTCAAATAATATTATGTGAATTTGTAGATATTGAATAAAAATACATTAAAAAAACTCTTTTGAGATCATTTGATGCATCGTTGAAGAAAAGTTTACAATTTTTGGATAATATGTTTGATTTTGTGTTCAAAATGTTAATATTAAATTTAGTGATTAAGAATATAATGAAAGAGAAGCAAAAAGACGCAAATGTTATACATATAATGAAAATAAAGGAAGCATTACTCTTTTTATTAAAAGAGGTGATCATGTATTAGGGATGAAACTAACAATCCTTTAGAGAATAAGGTATATAAAAGTGGTCAAATCAATAAAAGCCTAGAATGGAAGGTTATTCCTACAAATTTATTTTTTTAAAGCATTTCTTTAAGTTAGGAACTAACTGCATGTGGCATACTGATGAACTAGACTTTCTGTGGTCAGTAATGTCATATATTTGAAGATGAATTCATACGAAAGAGTTAGGGAGTTTTGCCAATTAATTTTTTTGGTATAGTTGTTGGACAATTTTGCCCTTTCTTATAAAGTTGGACAACTATTAATTGCATTTTTTGGTAATTAAATAAATTATTGATTAAGTTACATAATTTGATCCAAATAAAAATAATAAAGTGACCCATTAAATGATCTAGATTAATAAGTCAAAGTTTGGGTAGAAAATAGGTCCCAATTAGTATAGATCGGACCTATATTGGCCTTGTGATGGAGAAGCCCGATATGGAAGCTATATAAAGGTTAAGGTCTCCTGTAGCTGATCACATCAATCGTAAGCATAAGAAATCTCTGACCCGTTAAGAGAGCTTACATATTGAGAAAGCTATAGAAATACTTAGCCCATGTCCCGTAGAATACTTTCTATAAAAGGTCCCAAGAGATTCGTGATCGTTTAGAGCTTGGTATCTGCACTAGAATTAGAGATGGAATCAAAATCAAGTATTCCGCATTACCTTCGTTTTTAATCATTTCATGCTGATCCTGAGTACGTAATAAGGTCTATACTACGTGTTCATTTTGATCCTTTCATGTTGGTATCAGAACGGTTACGTGATCGGATTGTCAGAAATGAAGGTTTTTTAGTTTTTCCTCTCATATGGTTTTTCTCTTTTTTATTCGTTTTTCAGTTTTTTTACATATATAATTACGTAAAAGTGATATATGTAAGGCTAGCTATGAAAAAAGGGATCCCGAGATGCCATAAATCGCCTCTGATTTCGGAAGTGGGAGAAGACGACTGCACGCGCCTGACACTGCTATAGTGGTAGTAGAGTGGGCGTACGGTTGGCGCATACAATCACGTCATGTCACGTCACTCCAGTGAGTGATAGACGCATGTTGCTCACATGTGCTGTGCACACGCCCATCCATGCCATCCATGTGGTAAACCAGATGGGGGGACACGTGGTGACGCATGCGATGCATGCACCGTATAGTAGACACGCATTAGAAGTGATGTTAGTCGTACGAACGCTATAATGTTTTTTCAAGAAAAACACAAATTTTAAATTTCCTGTAAGGGTGCCCCTGGGTGTTTTGGGTCAGCTTTTAGGTCTAGGAAAATTTATAAAATAAGTTTTTCTATTTTTCTGGACTTATTACATTAATAATAAATTAAAGTTTAACTCTAAAAAAAGGAACTAAGGTATTCTGAATTCGATTTCGAATGAATTTTCATGCTTTGGACATCATTTGAGGGAGATACATGAGGTTCTTGTGTCTCGGGTCTCATGTTCAGTGTTCAGGATTTTTCTTTTACGAAAGTCTCAAATGAAATTTTCAGAGAGTGTGTTCAGCACGAGTGTGTGACAATGAGACTGTGCTTTGGATTTTTGCATTTATTAATATTACATTGTCACATACTATATGCTCATAAAGAATGTGAGAATAATGTAAAGATGTATCCCTTGTGTTTGCAAACTTTTTGAGTGCTGATGAGAATGTAGTCACCAAGGTGGCCTTTCAAGTCAATATTTTGAATTGTTCTTCTTGTATGTTAGGGGATGTCTCTGATTTTATGTTTGGTTATTCTGATCAGAGATGTTGGCCTTATATAACATTTTAAGGTGCGCATAAATGCATTAGATGGAGGAAAGTTACTGCTCAAATGATCTATTCACCCAAAGGTGGTAGGGTCATAAGAGTTGATAATTTGTACTTTGATCTCTTTTATGTGTGGAGGTCTAATTGCATATATTATGTATTTAGCTCAAAGGTGTTTCATAATATGTGTGATTGGATTTTTAGTAAAGATACTATTTAATGGCTTTGAGTATCGCTGTTATCCTACATTTGTGCTGATTTAAACACTATCATCTTGAAGTCACCTTTTCAGTCAACAAAATTAGTGTCACCATTGAAACCCTAATTGGTTTCAATACAAAGAAGCAGATGGAGAATGTATTGAATGCTATAGAGATAGCTGTGGTGACTATATAGACGGATAGGCCATCTCCATTTACATCCATGACCTTGAAAACTCATATAGCAGCCTATGAAACTTGGGATCAATCTAACAAATTATATCTAATGACCATTAAGAAATCCATTCTTAACCATCTGCAAAGTGGAGTTCCGGACACAGACATAGCGATGGAGTTTCTTGATAATGTCTCCCAGAGGTACACAGTCTCATCTTGTGTCGAGACAAATGCCTTAATGAAAGAATTATTCTCTATAAGGTATACGGGAAAAAAAATGGAGTAATAGACTACATATCAAGAATGATTCATCTTCACAGTAGATTAAGGATGTGGGACTTTAATACTTTGATAGCCCATTTTGTTGCTGAGAAGGAGAAACTCAAGTTTGCTACTCCTACAGTCCTCAGAGCAACATAAGGGAAGATAAAGATGAAACCCACTAAGTTCGAAGGTAGAAAGTTCAAATCTTCTCCACATACTGACGTTGGTCAAACCAATACTGATAAAGGTCCTAGGGATATAAAGAAACCAGTAGTATGAGGTTTAAAAGGAAAGATTGAGACCATCAGGTTACTCTTTGGCTCATCAATTATGAACAAAATTTGCGATACATTAGTTCATATTAAGGATAAATCCAAATAAAGGGAAGAAAAAACTGATGATTCATGGCAATAAAGAAGTAGAAGTAATATCTATAGGGGATGTAAGTACTGAACCTTGCTATAAGGTTCGTTTGGGTTTTACACGACACATTTTATATATGGTCTTTTGATCAATTTTGGATAATTAATGTTTTGTATTTAATACGTCTATTGTATAGTTGTTTAATGTAAAACATAATGGTACAACTTTCTTATCATATGGTTTGTATAGAATGTGTCTTACCCTGAATTAGATAAATGCTTCTTAGTATCTTGCTGAACAAGTTATGAAATGAAGGACCCTGATGAATGAGTAGTCGTACATGGTGTGGCATAAAATTTTAAGCTAAATTTCTATAGCTAAGGTTGAGATATTGATAAAGGAAAGCATTTCTTAATTCTAGATTATGATTATCTAGGAACATGTGCTTACTTTTATAGGGGTAAGTTGACTAATAAGGATATTGAGGTCAACTCATGCTTCTGACTTATTGAGTCTGATACATAAAGATATCGGTAAATCTTATACAGTTATATTGTGCTATTCTAAATGTATTCTAACATTTGTTGATGATTATTCCCATCACAGTTATGTGTTCTTGCTTAAAGACTGAAGGTTGATAACCAATTAGGAAAATTCATCAAGATAGTCAAATTTAACTATGGAGGAGAATATTATGGAAAATATAGTGTTTTAGGACTTTAAAAGGTTTGTTTGCCAGATTTATGGAATTAGTTAGAATAGTGACTTAGTTCACTATGCCGAGTAGTTCTGAGCAAGATGGTGTGTTGTTGAAAGGCATAATTGCACCCTAAAGGACTTAAGGAAGTCAATGCAGAGTAGGACTAATCTACCTAATTATTTAAAAGTTTGAAAACCCAGTCTTGCTCACATTCATGTATAAGGCTGCCCTACTGAGGTGATGTAATCCTTATAAGTGTGTTCATTGTTTTTTAGTAAAATATCTTGACCACTTTAATACTACAACTTTTACTGTAGAGAAGGAGGGACTAGAATAGTGGAATCAGAAACAACTATGTTTCTAGATTACTATGTCTATAATGATGGTGGGCCTATTGACCCTTCAGATGATAGCAAGGCGGATACTACAGTTACCATGTACCCACCGCTCATATAGTTAGATATGGTAGATCTAGGTCTTTGTACCGTACCTGTATAAGAACAGGAACCCATACCTGTAGACACAAAGGTTCCTTGGGGTACAAGATTTAATGCAGTTAAGTAAATTCACTAAAGTGAGATGACCAGCTATCTCATCTGATTAAATAGTCTATCAGGTGTATAGGACTATACTATTAGACATGTTACAAATCCAGTTACTTTTATAGAAGCTGATTCTAGACCCAAAGTGGATGCTTGGTGGGATGCAATGAATGACAAGATGCAAGTCATGAAGCATAGTAAGGTTTAGGAGCTAGTTGATTGTAGGGGAACTACAAACTCGTCAGTTGTAAATGAATTTTTTAAGACATAATGGATTTCAGGATAAAGTTCAATGGTCTATAGGCTCGCTCAGTTGCCTAATGGTTCACTCAGAGAGAAAGGTTAACTTTATGTTATCTTTCCTATCTTATCCTCAGAGGATACATTTTGAGTGATTAAGGCAATTGTAGCTCATGATACTATAGAGTTACATCAGATGGCTGTCAAAACTATTTTCCTGAGTAAAGACCTTTATGAAGTGGTCTATATGGTACAATATGAAGGATTCCAGGATCCACATGGAATTGACATGGTTTGCGAGTTATGCAAATCAATATATGGTTTACATAAATCCTTCTAAAAGTGATACCTTACAATTGATGAGGTTGCGGCCTCTTTCGACTTGATGGAAAATAAAATTAAAAAGACGCTTGTACTATGAAGTCAAAGGGAGCAAAGTTATCTTCCTATTACTGCATGTAGATGATATATTGCTTATGTCAAATTACTTGATCATGTTGTATAAGGTTAAGCAACTTTTGGTCAAGAACTTTGACATAAAGGACCTTAGTGTAGCATCTTCTGTCCTAAGTATTCATATTCACTAGGACAGATCTCAACACTCACCAAACTTCTCATAGAATGCACACATTGAGTATGTGTTACTGATTGGACCAAATTTATACTATAAATTGGCCCTAATTTCTTAAGTGATTATGCACTTGTTGACTCCTAATTC
>JAOTIZ010000006.1:25028390-25041799 GCA_027123425.1 Erythroxylum panamense | reverse complement strand
CTGTATTGCAATCCTTGGTACAAATTTTATTTGACCGGTTTCCGAGGATCAATTCTTTAATTGAACGATAAGCCGCGATCAGTTACAAAGGTTTAATATAGTTAACAGTAAAGCTGTCGTAGCACATGTCTCTTATAGTGAGAGATAATCTTTCATACAATATCCAAAAAATAAAGTAAAAAAGAGAGGTTATGAGGAATGTTCCGTAAACTAATACGGTGGATAGCCTGATGTATGCTCGGCTATGTACTAGATAGGACATTGCATTCACTGTTTGACTGTTTGGTCAATATTTGGTTAATCCAGTTGTACACCATTTGAATATAGTCTAGTGAGCGTTGAGATACTAAAGAGAATTAAGGATTATATGTTGACATATAGAAAAGTCAACATATTAAACCTCATAGGGAAATTCAGATTCAGATTTTAGCTATGTTTCCGGATGATTGAAAGTCCACTTAAGGTTACAGTTGTAAGTTTACAGACGGTACAATGTCATGGAAGTGTGCTAAGAAGACACATGTAACTTCCTTAACTATGCATGTAAAGTGCATACTATGGGGCTGTTTCACAGACAGTTTAGATCAGAAACTTGATTTCTGAGTTATCTATGGATAATTCAATAGCTAGACCCATTCAGTTGTACTATGATAATCTCCTCCTTGTGTTATTTAATAACAACAAAGAATATCATAGGGTCCTAGCATTTAAAGATCAATTATTTGGTCATAAATGTGTTAATATGAAAAGGTGACATTAAGGTTTGGAGTATTTAAAGACTGAGGAACTATAATTCGATCCTTCAACTAAAGGACTTCACCCATTTATGTTCGTGACACAAGTATACAGTATGGGTGTTTTGACATCTTTAGACACTATTAGTTAGAGGATCGTTATGTTTGCTCTAATTAAATTTGTACATTTTGAAGTATGATGGTTCATCAACAAAGATGATCATCGTTTATCCTCAGTATTACATGTTGTCATATATTGTCATAATATATATAAAATTCTTAAGATTTATGCCGATCTTAAGCATTTAAAGGTCATTAGGTATATACAGATTGAACTTATGCCTATGTCATTTAGACATATATAGTTTTAGTATAGATATCTATAAAGTTTGACATGAAATAGGGGATATAAGTTTTTTATCCCATAAAGGTTCTCTGATGCGGTTTAGCATAAAGTCAAAGAACGTAAAGGTTTTCTCCAATGCAGTTTAGCATTTAGTGAGAGGAAACAAGTTTTCTCTAATGCTATTTAGCATTCGGTGAGAGAAACATGATTTCTCTAATATAGTTTAACATATGCAGTTTGCCATAAAGTTGGAGAAATCAAGACCTACAAACGAAGATGATATAATTTAGATCATAAAGGTATCATCGTAATTTGGCATACTCCATTTTTCCATTCATGTTAGTGAGGTATTAGGTATACTAGATTGTATTGGATCTGTGTCATACATGATATATGCATCTGATACTTTTTGGTATCGAAAGCCTTGCAAGACAGAATAATGGACTTTCATTATCTTTGGATCAAATATTTTGTTTTTAAAACTTAGTTGACTAATACGATAGCATGGCTTAATCGAGTTTTCAAACTGCTTTTTAAATTACAGTCAAAACTGCAACCAATAATTGTCCAAAGGGGAGATTGTTGGACAATTTTGTCCTTTCCCATAAAGTTGGACAACTATTAGTTGCATTTTTTGGTTTTTAAATAAATTATTAATTAAGTTACATAATTTGATACAGATAAAGATAATAAAGTGACCCAATAAATGATCTAGATTAATGGTCAAAGTCTGGGTAGAAAATGGGTTCCAATTAATGTGGATCGGACCTATATCGACATTGTGATGGGGAAGCCCGATAAAGAAGTTATATAAAGGTTAAGGTCTCCTACAGTTACTCATATCAATTGTAAGCATAAGGAATCTTTGACTTGTCAAGAGAGCTTACGTATTGAGAAAACTGTAAAAAAGACTTAGCCCGTATCCCGTAGAGTACTTTCCATAACAGGTTCAGGGAGATTCATCATCGTTTGGAGCTTAGAATAGGTACCGAATCAAGTATTCCACATTATCTTTGTTTTTAATCCTTTCATGTTAATCCTGAGTATATAATAAGGTCCATACTATGTATTACAATAGTATTATTTCAAGACTTAAATTATGGTGATTAAATTTGCACTAATTCCTAATTCATATGATGATGTTAAAATATGTTATTTAAAATAAATTCGTTGTATATGAAATAATAAAAATCATTATTGGCTTTGATTGATTAATTAATTTTATCATCGAATTTTGGGTTAATTATACTAAACTCTTATCATTATTTACAAGAATACGACTAAGATTATATGAAAATTAGACAAGTATAGAATTTTTGGGTTTGTGTGCCTACTAAGCTCAACTATACGTATTAATTCTTGGGATTTGGCAAAGAAAATAAGACATATATTGTGACCCTCCAAAATTCTTAAACTACAACTTAATTAAAATTCTCCATAGTTATAATTAATTATAATCTTTTTATTAATTTAAAAATAATATTCATCAGTAAAAAAAATTATCTATACAATTACAGCTATCCCAAATACTAGTATTCAAAAGTATATAAAATAAAACAATTGTACTCAATTTGATCTACTGTTCTCACTTTTTCATATAATCAATCATGTATACTAAGATTATCAACAATTTCTCTCCTTAAAAAATATAACAAGAAGATGTGAGTTTCTTATTCAGTAAGGATAACCTAACCGTAATCTTAAAACCAAAGGAGATTACATATAATCAAATGATAAAATACACATATAATACTAAAAAACACAAGCAATATTCAGTTGCCCAAACACTTAATAAATGTCCTTAATCTTATTATTAATAATTATTGATACTAATATTATATTTATTATTATCATTTATAGTTTACCTCTTTGTTACTTTAACCAGGGTTGTTTTACCTGGTAGGCTTATATTTAATAGTCCGTTAACTCATCTTTACCCATAATAATCACCTACTGAGTGGAAATATAATATAAGATATATAAATATTGTCATTGAATTCTTCAATCCCTTAATTTAATTTGGTATCCTGTTACTACTCTAAATCCTAACCATTAATACAGAATAGCCCTTAACTTAAGATATCCCAGTATTACTCCAATAATTAACTATCAACATAGGATATTTTCGGGATTCAAAATGTCATGATACTTACTTCCCAGATAAGTACCTAGGTACAGTTCACTCATATCTCAACAACTCATCAATCTATGATCATCGAAGATAGCCTATCTTAGGTAAGCCACAAATTTACAATTTTTATAGTTAATTCTCAAACCATTATAAACCAATCTCTATCTAATTTCATAAACATGATTTATCTTATATTAATATTCTTAATTTTACACATACACAACTGAAATTTATAATTGTACTATTTTTCTTGAATAATAAATAATTAAAAAGGTACAAAATATTCAATATTTTTTCTCACATGTTATGATGTATATCGTCAAATAATATAAATAAATTCTTAAAAATTCATACAACAACAACGACAATAATTCTATTTGCACCAAATGTGTTGGGAAGTAATGCATTTCATAATTCCTCACAAGCAACTGCGAAGTCTTTTGAGAAATGACTAGAAGCTTGTCAAACTAGCAACTAGGAGGTTACATATAACGCTCGGAGGTTATTAAGTTTTCTTTTCTTCTTAGTGGTAAGATGGTCTTGAGGCCAGCTTGCAGATACATCATTCACGCGGGTTCCATCTTACTTCGTGGGCATAATTGATACTATACAGCTATATGAACGCATTGTAAGTGACATAGATACTTTACCACCAAGTTCAATCCTACAGCTCATAATATGCAGCTCCACATTCACTGATCAACTGACTACAACCATAACTGGAATATGGTGTCAGATGCTATAACCAAACACAGTGATTAGAATGGGATTTCCAGACATTCTATCTAGTTATGTATGTGCACATCCAAAATCAAAAGCTTGTCTACTGTTTTATTGACCAAAGAACAATACCTCCAGTTTGATATGCTAAACAATTATAACTTGATTTCCAATTCATAAAAATATCCAGAACACTTTAACCAAAGAACTAGTTCTCGTTGAAGTTCAATTCAGAGACAAGGTTAGATGCACAGATAGATGCGATGCTTAATGGAACATTTGCACATGCAACATATACTTTAGAATACACACATCACCTTGCTTGTATGTATTTCTATCAGGAAATTAGTAATTACATAAACACTTAAAAGAAGCTGCGGATTATCAAATTAATGTCAAAGCAAATAAATAACGAACACGGTGCCTCTCCAATATTTAGCTGCTCGAAACAACGATGCCTTTCCAATATTTTTTTTTTTCTGTTTTTAGAAACTTTAGGCTGACATACAAATATATGCAAGATTGATACGAACAATTAATAAGTTGTTCAATGTACCTGTGCTAACTGGGGGTTAACCAAAAAGCTAACAGTTCTACTAGCAATAATCAATGTTATATACTGCCAACTCCGTCACATGTTTGGATAGTCACCAGTTGTTAGAATATTGACTTGCTGTATTCCTATGAGATAGATAATAAATGAAACTTGAGCAGGTTCATGAACTGGGAATTTGATTCCCAGTTGACTATTGTATAAATGAGTGGGAACCCAAGAATCTGATGTAAGAATGGGAGACAATCAAATGTTTAAGAACCAACAGTTGTACTTTTGTCTTCAACATCTCTAACCCTCTAAACTGTCATTAACTTCCTTTACTAGAACCTTGTGACCTTTTGTTTGCAGTTGTTTAATTGTGATGTCTATTCATGTTTCTTATCCTTACAGGTTCAGATTACAAGGCACGTTTTTGCCTAAATACATGAGCTGTCAGTGCTACTAAATCATGCTATATGGATTTGATTCTTTGATCACTTGTACTTGAGACATTAGGTCGCATGCATGCTCGTAGATTAGTTTCTACACGTTGTCTTGGACTTGCCTCTCTGTTCAAACTCTGCTTCCAAGCCAACAAAATATGCCTCTTTTAAGATAACCTAATTGAAATCCACAATTTAGCATTTCCCATCATGGTCATTTTGCTCCTCTAAGACTGTCCTTGCTGAGTTATGCGGGAAAGTAAGGGTAAGAGAGGAAAACCAGTGGGACAGAATCCTTTTACTGATTCTTTTATGTGATTAGACACCTTCCCATTTTGCCTGACATCCTATTAATTCTTTATGATTGAACTAACAGGCTAATGAACAAATATGATGAATTGGTTTGCAGACATGAGCGAACTCCCTCCAATAGCATCTGCCTATGCTTTATAGTCTCTTCTGCTCCATGTCCTAATCTTTGTCATCAACTTTTGCTACATACTGAGAAAGTCTATTATTATATCAACTTGGGGCGGATGTTTCATGGCGCTCTTCATTTCTATTGTTGCAACCGTATCCTCTAGATGCAGCAGGTTCATAGTACTCCTGATTTTTTACCGCGCCCTTCCTGCCATTTGCCGTCTTGCTGGAACTTAGGCCAGATTCAGTTCATCCAAACAATTTCTCAATGCATCCGTACGTGGTCTATAATAGTATGATACTTACTCTATCAGTTTGCCAACTTCAATTAACTGATTTGTAAAGCCATCAGTACCCCTTAGTATCTCAGTAATGTCAGCTTTATATTTGATGAATTATTTAAAACTTCACGAAATAATGTACAACGTGCATCTTAAAGTGCCTTTTAATATTTGAATTTGTCTTACCTATGGTTATCTTGAAATTTAAGTATGCTTCTTAAGTTTGTATTGGATTGTTGGTCTAGATTAATCTTTTTGGCTTCAAATGGTTTTGGTCATATCAGATGTCAGAATTCAAAATTTGAGGTTCTGATATTTATGATTATATAAAATTTAATATTTTAGAAATATTTTAAATATTTATTAATTAAGTTTTGGATAAATAGCAGATGATTAGAAAGTGTACAATTAATTGATATACGATAATATTTAAAAAAAAGTGTAAATTTTTAATTAAAAAATGATGTTTAATTTGCTACCATCACTTAATGTTGTTTAATATTTTTTATAGAAATATTGGATTGAGATAATTTAAGAGATTATAGAAAAATAAGAAAATCATTTTATCCTACTAGTCAACTCGTGTTAGGCATCAAGAATTGGTAGACCAATGTCTTCTACTGTTCAGCCAATATAATTGAAAACTATTTTTTAAAATTAGTATTTGATGAAAAAAATCGTTATCTTTGTAGTAAATCATGATGGGAAAGTTTTGAAAGTAAATTAAAAGGAAATAACGATAATTCTAATGACATTTATTAACATTTACATGATTTTGATGGCATTTGTAGTATATAACAATTAGGGTTTTAAGGTAAATTATTTTATTACTTAACTGCTTTAAATAGTTTATTGTAAGATTAAATAATATTTATCTCTCTAAATTGAGTAAAATTGAGTAAGAATTACAGTCATGTAAGGGTCATGATGAATTTAGACTTTTGTCAAATTGATAGGTTAAAGGGACCTAGGTATGTTTATTTAGGAGTATTAAAAAAAACTCGCGAACCTGTGAACTGGACTTGAACCGCATGAGCCAAACCTGAAAAACCAGGTTCATCGTTCAGGTTCAAGTTTCTAACTTGCGGTTCTATATTAACTGAACCGAACCTAATTTATAGGTTTAAATTTAAACCTGAACCTAAAACATTTAAAAAAACATATCATATATTTAGATATAATTTAAGAGGATAATAACAATAATAAATTCACTAGTATTTACTATATTAATTCTTGAGGAAAAAAAGAGGAAAAAAACTACTTTAATTCTATGTTATTAACCGTTAATCTTGAACATTGTTATTATAAGTAACAACTAATGCATAACACTCAATAATTTTATATTAAATAGTAATTAATATGTGTCAAAATTATAGATCGAAGTATTAAACTATTAGTAGAAAAATTCATTGACTAAAATAATATAATCATTTAGAGAGTAATTAAAGAAATTAATAATTGTAAAACACATTTATTAAGAAATCCTATAATTTTAGTTTTTTAAGGCACATATATTAGCTTAGATATTTATTAGATATTATAAACATTAAACAAGCAAATAATACTAATTCCTAAAAATATATAATATAGTTGCTAATAAATAATAAGCATATAATAATATTGTCTTGTACAATTGCAAATATAGTTTTATTTATTAGAAAGGAATGAAAAATGAGTTGATTTAGTAATAGAGTATAGAATTGTATTTATTTATACGGCTGTGCTTTATATAATATAATATTTAAAGTTTTAATTATGATATTAATTGCATTTTCTACGTTAAGTTGTAACAAGGAAAATGATACTTTTTGTGTTTATTAGTTTATTATTATTTTTTATTTTAACATGATAAAATAAGATTTAATGATGTTAGAAGAATATTTATATTTTTTTTAATCAATGAGGTCTAGTAAAGCGGTTCGTTCTCGCATTGATTCATAGTAATAAGAAGTCATACTGTGATATTTGATAGAAGATCAATTGTGATTCAAGTAATTTTAGCCATAAATTTACAAGGTTTATATTAAAATCGTTGGATTGAATTACCTTTTTTTAGAAAACTGAATTTACAAGTGATTTTAACAATTTTATCAATTATTCATATAAGAACAAACTACATTGCTATATCAATGATTCGTATAAGAACAAATTACATTGTTATCCTCAATTTAAATATAAAATAATTGTTATTCATTATATTAATAAAAATTGAGCACAAAACCTTACGTAAGATTTTTATGGTAATATCTTGTTTCTTAATAAACTTTCACTAGAGCTTATTATTTTTTATAATTTTTTGTCATATATATTGATATGAATAGGTTCTGGTTATCTTGAGAACCAAATCTGAAAATAGATTAATCGATTCTATAGATTCTTTAGGTTTAGATTTAGGTTCATGTTCGTGAAATTGTCAAATCTGACATTCAAATTCAGGTTCAGGTTATTTATGAACGGGTCAAGGTGCCCTACCATGAACACCCCTATGTTTATTGAGTATAAATTTGTGTGATATTTTGTGACTTTCCAAAACAACAAATGTACAAACAAAAACGACCCACTAAAAACACAAAGTTTGAGAAAACTTAATATATATAACTTTACTCCAATTAGTAGTTGCTCGTGTAATTTGTGATGATGGTCAATCTGTTGTAGAAGTGGTATATTCGAAGTAGTGCTCTTGACTCGGTGAATATCATTTATTTGGGTATTTATCAGTGGTAGTATACAATCAAGCCATCAAAACCATTTAATTTGCCTGGCTTGGTCATCCTTGACATATAGTTATTAATGTGTGTACACAGTCTGTTTCTGAGTATTGAAGAGATTTTTTAAAGTGTTTCGTATGACTGCATTGTATGGTGTTGGTGCCTGTTTGTAAATGTTGTGATATGTGACTAGTTTCATACAAGTTGGGATGTAAAGTAAGGTCTTAAAAAGGTGTGAATGTGCTTGCTGAGTGTAATGGTTGACAGGACCCTATTAACCAAATGCCAAAATAGAGCATGTACCATCACATTGCACGGGATAAATCATTCAAAATCAAATTGGGTGCGTATCAAATTATTGTCATAAGACGAATGACTCGGGAATAAAATAGAGTGTGTATCAATACATTACCTAAAACAAATAATAAGGAACTAAAATTTGACATGTATGAGCCTATTAGTCAAACAAATTAGTCTGCACTTATCTTAAACATTTACATAAAATTGTATGATATATTTTATTGCCATTATTATATTTAAAATACTTAAATCATAACTCCTTTAAAAATATTAAGGAGAAATTGATTATACCATATAAAAATAAATATTTTCGTTATATGAAATAAAAGGGTGGATTTTATATTTATTCTATTATAATTTATATTTAGTTAATATGTATTATCTGACTTTATGTACATATACTAGGTGAACTTTGAATGTAGTTGCATAAATTTTGGTTTTTAAAAGAAATTTGAGATGGAAAGAGTTGAATAAGTTATAGGTTGTACACATTCACCAGTTCTCCTCCGAGAGATGAACCCATTTGTGCAATATCTTGATAGAGTCCTCCATGGTTCTTGATTCTAAACGCATTTTACCCGGCCGATGACACTCATTCAGGTTTTGCCTGTCAATAAACATCCCTTGACAACTTCACGTGATCCTACTTGTGCTGGCTAGGCGATCATATATATTGATCCACTATAAATTATTTTATGATGGACGGGTTTACTCGTTAATGCATAAGGGAACTTAATTAGGACTAGTTCCACCTCATCAACATTTTATAAGGTTTACAAGTAAACAAAACTCCAGTAACAGTATTCACATAATAAAGCTTATCTTATGGCCAAAAGCTTTCCCCGTTTCCCACCACACGATATTTACTGATGTTATGAAGCGTGTTATTATTCGTACCATTCTTTGAGATTTAGATTATTTTTTATCGTTGTCCTGTTCCAACTCTAATTTATGAACATATATCCATCCATTTATTTTTAATAAGTTTTATATATTGAATAGATGGATACCTTTAGAATATGATAGAAATAGAGTAACAGAAACAAGTGATTTGTTTCTCATTCTTTGTTTGACTAGTTCGCGTACGTAATTGGTGTCTTCACTGTTTAATGTAAATAATGCCTTTTCAATGAAAAACTTTTATACGATTTTAAACAAGGTATGGACATGGCATCAAGCTCTAAGTTCATTTCTTGAAATGCCAACCAAACCAAGTGTGCCATAAAGAAATTAGGTTGCCTTGGATCAAGTAGGCACCTGTCTTGCTGTTGCATAATAGAGATAGAGGATATACGAGTTATATACTCTAAAGTTGCTCGTTAATCCTTTTAAAATTAAAATTAAAACTATTCTCTTATTATGTAAAATTAGGGCTGCGTTTAAATTTATTTATTACATTTTGTTTATAACTACACTATATAGTTGCTGTAATAACTTCCATAACTCAAAATCCGTAATCTAAAATCTTGCATGCGACTGTGTCCGTCATGGACTAGGGCATTATAAGTATCTTCTCTATTATTTTGTGATCGCGCAAGAGTGGCTATTAATTTTCACCTTCTCATTTATGCGGGTCTTCTTCACCTGGGTCCCTATGCACTGGTGCAGCCTGTGATGTCTGTAAGCGTTATAGAAATGACAAGGCACTGAGCCCAGAAAAGGGAACAAAGACGATGCTGCCAAAAGCCTAAGGACAAGATACAGACAGAGCAACTGAGCCTCCTGTACTCGCACAATTTCTCCACACCAGCTGTAATGGTCTCCCCCACTATTCTTTTCACCTCTTATCTTCACCATACTTTGCATCACCTTCCTCTTTTCAACTGCCCTTATATGTATAAAAAATGTGCATAATAATTTAAGATTAACCTTATAATTAATTAGAAAATGATGAGTCAATTAATAAACTTAATTATCATCATAATGTTTTGTATATGTAATACATATTATTATTTGTTAAGAGTAAATGAGGTACACCAGAGGTACAGGGAGAGAGTTGGTGAATGGTGAGGAAACTGAATCAATAGCTTGTGAAGTCCCGACTCCCGAGGAGGAGTTCACCATTTCCCACCTCAATTATTGAACTAGTCCCATACATGATGCCTGAAACACACCACAGACCACAACTGTGTGCACTTAGTTTTAATCTGTCAATATAATATTACGTGACAACGCAGCCTATGTATGTTATGTACTTTTTTAGAAAACCAGAAAAAACGGTTGTATGTCCTGAGGGGGTCAAGACGGACAGGGGAGGGAGGTCTATCTCTTGAATCTATTCGTTGCCTATTCTCTTCTCTCTTACCATTTTTCTTTTCCAACATTTCTAAACTTTTGGTTTCAGAAGTACGATAAGTCCTCAAGTAAATGCACATTTAACACAAAATACGAGGAGATCTATGCTATTTTTAAATCCAATTTAGTTGGTAGAAACAGTTAAATCTTTTTCCTCTATCGCAATGCTGATTTTGCACTTTCTAGTAACCAAAAAAAAAAGAAAGAAAAAACAAACGTAGCTTAACTCAATTTTGTCTTCTTAAGTTAAAACATGTTGACCTTCTAATTTATATTCTCTCAGTAACGTAAATTTGCATTTTGCCTTTGATTACTTCTTCGGAACAATTGGATGAAAAAAGTTGGGGAACACCAAACATAAAAAATCAATGATCAGTTGTTTATACTTAAGAGTAACAAACACAAAATTAAATAAATAATAGATAGCTTTACCAAAAATGTTGTCCAATTTACTAATACCATTCAAGCATGACTATTATTGTCATTAAATGTGAAAAAGCTTACGTAGCTAAGTAAATAAAGGGAGGCGAATGTCATCAATTTTAGAAGTATGATTTCCTCAAGGTCTTAGCAAATGAGTCTCAGCATGGCGGTGGGGACCTAATTCAACCTCAATCATCCCTACAAAGTCAATTTATGTGATGAACCAATTTTAGCTCAGGTCTATTACATAAATGTCTCAGGTTGAGTTTGGCAATGCTAGCTCCTTAGCTTAGATATTAAATAAATTATGAGTCATAAAGATAAACAGTGATTCCTTAGTCTAAAACAATAGTATAAACAGATAGAATCACTATCATCAATCACAAAAACAAAAAGATAACAGCCTCTTACTCTGGTTAACCATATGCTATTTATAACCGAATATAACATAAAGCATAGAGAGAAAGAGAGGAGATATGGAGGGTCATAACGTAACCGATCTGTACAAAGAATGTCTCAGGAACCATGCAGCCAGCATCGGCAGCTACGCCACTGACGGATGTGGAGAGTTCACTCTCGACTCCTCCGCTTCCTCCTCTCCACCCACCCTCCACTGCGCAGCCTGCGGCTGCCACCGCAACTTCCACCGTAAGGTGACCTACAGCCGTGAAGAGACGACGAAAGTCATGGAAATGATCGAGTATGGCGGAGACAGGACGGCGGTGATGATGATGGAGTTGGGTAGGAAGAAGAGATTCAGGAGTAAGTTTACGATGGAGCAGAAAGAGAAAATGTTGACGTTTGCAGAGAAGCTGGGCTGGAAGCTCCAGAGATCGAGAGATGAGGAAGATGAGGTTGAGAAGTTCTGTAGAGGGATTGGAGTGAGCAGACAGGTTTTTAAGGTTTGGATGCACAATCATAAGAATTCTTCTCCTTCTTCTACTACTATTGCTACTGCTTCTACTGAGAATGCATCTTCTCTGACCACTCAGTAATCACAAATTATCGTTATCGTTAAAACATATGGGAAGAGAAGAGCTCCGATTCATATCCAGTTAACTCCTTTCTCTTCTCTGCTGTGTTCATTATGGTTGTAAGTAATTATCTGAGGGCTAATGACTTGATTAGCATTTTGTTCATGCTAATTCCAACCTCAAGAATTAGAGAATTTTGAAAATGTTACTTATATTCGCAAGCTCATTTACACAATTCAAGTGACATCTAAATACTTAAATAGGTCGGTGGTTTGATCCAGTTGAAAAAGAACAGAAAGCAAATGTAGATGTTTATATGACAAAGTGTAGATTTGCTGGGAATAGATTCTTGCAAATTTCCTGTTAAAAGAATGAGACCACTGGCGATGCCTTCTATGCTTTATGTCCGTTAATTACTTCTCGTACGATATAATTAAGTTTTCTTACAATTGGATCATTTGGTTCTTCGTCATCCTCTAATTCATCAACCACGAAATGTTAATTTATTAGCATGTAATGAGCATATGCTAAGATTATATTAAATGTTTGTTTTATTTTTTGTAGCAAGACTCAATCAGGTCTTTATGGGAAACATTTCTAGAAACTGAATGATGAATTTTCTTTACCATACCTTATGTTGTAACCAAAGCATTTTTATTTTCAGCCATAGAACTTTTGATTAATAAATTGCCGCGTGTTTACTCGTTAGATCTGTTGATATATATTGTTAAATGCAAACTTATCCGAAAGGATTGTGGTACTTTCTATTACAATAATATAGCATTTAATTTAGTCTCAACTCTCAACTGAATCTTTCTTCATTCAGTTTTTACCTTTCAGTGATTACTGTTCTTATGGCAACCACCATTCGATTGAGTTTCTTCATATAAACTTTTTTTTTCTACAAAATGAAATCCATGCGTGCATCTTAAAACACAAGATAATTTATGTATAAACAAGATACATGCATGCTATTCACAATGTTCAGCAACGGAAGTATAATAGAAGAATACCTCTAGCTATTCACTACAAGAAAAATTAGTTTCAGCAACTATTATTAATGGTTGCTAAAAGTAAGAAAATGGTCGTTAAAAGTTAT
>JAOTIZ010000006.1:25003645-25016157 GCA_027123425.1 Erythroxylum panamense | reverse complement strand
TCTCAATTTTGGATGCCTATTGATTTGGGAAATTTGCCTTTGATGAAGGAAATCAAAAGAGAAAAGAGGAGCAAGGAGAGTAAAGGCTTTTTGAACAAGTATTAAGCAAGTAAATAAGGTGGGTTCCATGTTTATAATTAGATAATGAGCCATTATGTTCTTTTTTTTTGGTCAAGAAAATAAAATGATTTCTCATTGCTTTAAAATTGTGGAAATTATTGCATTTCAATGATTTGCGAAACTGCTATGTGTGATTGCGCACGAATTTTGATGATGAATTGTGATATGGAAATGATTTTTGAAAGGGCTTTATGTCTATGAAATTAAGTTTTGGGAAATGCATATGAAATATGCCATGCTCATGAAATCAAGTTTTCAAAACTGTGCCATTTAGGCAATTGGTTTTCAAGTCATGAATTACATGTTATGTGGGTTTGTGGTGGTCTGTTCTATTAGTCAAGTGCACTTGTCTAAAGACTTCTCCCGCCTACCTGCTAGTGGCATGGAGTTCCTTCACGGACTCCCATAAGTTCACGGCTATGCAAGATCACTTTGTGAAATTGCGATAGTACGTTCTGTTCACGGCTACACAGGACCCTTATGGGAAATGTGTAGTATGTTTTGTTACGGATACACCCAAACCATCTCTGATGTGCTTATGTGTTTATGATTTGTGAAAAAGTTGATGCATTCATGTTTTGGGGTTTGTAAATTTGATTTCATAATAAGAAGTTGAGAAACAAGCGTTTTATGGATTTCAACAAGATTTCTTTATGGCAATGAACTTTTTGAATGGTTTTGCTTATTTTTCTGTTATAAGTATGTTACCCATGAGCTTTTAAGCTCACCTCCACTCTCCTTCCCTATTTAGGTGACGAGCAAAAGACCGAGTGAAAGAAAGTCAAGATATCACTTCGGATTTACATGTTTTGTTGTGTTTTGAGTAGTTTATATAAAACAAGGCTTCAGATGTATGTCAAGAATTTTGGGGTTTTGTATCTTTTGTATTTAAGATTTTTGATATTGTTGAGGTAATGTGGCTTAGAATGCCATTAAAGTTTTGTAAACTTTTATTCTATGGTGTTAATGAGACATTGATTTATATATGGATATGAAATATAAATTGTGTATGGATGATGTGACTTGAGTTAGATATATATTGAAGAAGCTATCCACTTGAGTTGATGTATGAACTATTGTTATATATAAATAAATGAATTATGGAAACGAAAAATATGATTTGTGGTGAATGATAAGATGTTATTGAATATGAAGAGTCATATGAATTGAGGTTTAAGTGTTGGATGAATTCCAATTGGAGGTTGAATTGCTTTGAATGATGTTGTAATGGAGAAAGTGATGTTGGGATAAATTCCAAGTTTTTCATGAGGGTAAAATCGGTATTCTAATTTTAGGAGAAATTCTGTATTATCTATACAGAATTTGTCTAAGTTGTCTATTGTGTTTCTATCTTTCCAACGATATAGAGTATGCGATTTTTGATTATCAGAGCAAGAGGTTGGGTTCCGGAAATGGGATCCAACACATGTGCTGTCATGCATTACAAGAAATTCGTGGTTTACCGATGAAACAAAGCGTTGGTAAACGGCATATTTCTGTCGGTAAAATAAATTACCGACAAAAATGAACGACGGACGAATTCGTCAGTAAAACGCGCGTAGTTAAAGTTAACTATATTCCATCGGTAAATATACCGACGGAAGAGTAAAGGACACAACTGTTGGTAAAATTTACTAACAGGAGACTTTCTGTCAATAACCCATAGTTAATGTAATTGAAGTGTTATCATATTTACAGATGGAATATAAAATACTTTACTGACTGTATTTTAAATTCCGTCGTTAACTAATATTCAAATTTACCGATGGAACTAGGATTTCAGTCGATAAAATATGGTAATTTTTCTGATGGTATTTTATATTCTGTTAGTAATAAGTAGTAATTTTTTTAATTTCCGGTTTTATGATCTTGTGATAAATGCATAATTTTAAGAGATATCAATTATCTGTGTAAAATAAATTAATTTGTATATTTATATAATTGTTGAATTCAGAAAGTTAATTAATGATATAAAGTTAATGTTATTTTAATTGATAATAAAAACATTACAGTGTACATAACTTGTGTTTGTAATTGAAAGCAAATGATTAGGACAAGCTAATGTCGTGGTGATCGAGGGTGCTCTGAGTTGCTAAGCTTGCCCTTCAATTGTTCCATCTCCTGTCTCAGCTGAGCCATCAGCTCCATCTCCTCTCTCATCTTAGCCATCTACTCCATCCGTTGATTCACGTTAGCCATCTGCTCCTCTTTCATGTCAATTATCTACTCCATCAATGTTTGCACTGTGGCTTGAAGCTTGGTGACTTCATTATTGTGTGTTGGCCTAGTAGATGCTACTGTATTAGACATGGAAGATTGCGAATAACATGTGTTCGCATATGAACCTAACCCGAATATCCTTCCACGATGGTCCCTACCACCCACAACATTAAGATACATTTGATTGTCATCTATGGGTTGTTCCTCCTGAGATTGTCGCTGAATGGTTTGTTATATTTGGTCATATTACAAAGTAATGTTTACATTAGTAAGGGATTATTATTAAGAAATTATAATAATGCATTAATTTCACCTACATTCAGTTCTCTATATCTGCTGTTAATGAATATTACACCATCACGGTTCTTCATGTGAGTGTGCAAAAACAGCTGAATAGATGTAGGCATGATGCCCAATGACTTTTCCTACATGTATAACCTAAACTGTTAGATGTGAACTATAATTTATAAATATTTCGGCAGAATTTCCTCTATTTTTATGATATTTGCCCCCTGTTGAATAAAGAACATAACTCTACACAGCCATATATGGCACCAGACATTTATACCATTATCATTACCTATAATGCAGTAAAGCAAAATATTTACAAAATAAGTGTCAAGTTGAGATACTTACAAGTCGTTATGCATACTCGTGGTGGGTTATTGATCCTCCCGTATGTACTGGAAGTGTATCATCCCATTACCTGTGGGAAGGTTAGAATGGTAAATGTGAGTGATTAATGAGAGTTAGAAACGCATTTCCATATTCATGCATAATATGTCCTACACATACATATGAATAGTGAGGTTGATGTACATGAAAAGAAAAGTACATGCATTCATGAATAATTTCGGGTATAATTAGATTGAGTTGTGATTTCTTGAAGTTTTGAGAATTTTGAATTTATTTTTATTGGAAATTCTATTGGTTAGTAAGAATATTGTATTTGAGAATTTTGGTGAATTTAGGAATAAATTTCAGAAACTTATAGAAAATAAGAAAAAGAAATCAGAAGAAGATTTGGAGATAGTTGAATTGTAAAGATGAAGGTTAAGGGAGTTAGTTTCAAAAGAAACTAGGTTAGAACTTAGGTATTAGGAAAGTGAAATGTGTCACTTAGGTTTTTTGTACTTTTGTTAGAAGTAGGTTACTGTTCTCTAAGAGTTGAAAGATTAAGTTATTTGTCTAAATTCCTTCTTCATCGTCATCTTCAAATTTTCTTCCCATACACTGAGTTTTCTATCAAACACCTTCTAAGAGATTTTTATACTTTTCCTTTCCTACCCCAAGCCCCCTTTGTTATTTGTGTCTTCTACCCTAAGAAAAACCTATCTTTACCTCCTTCAAGTTGATGAACAAGTGATGCTTAGGAGTTAGGGCTAGTGTTGTTTTTGAAGAATTTGAAGTGAAATAAAGTAAGTTATGCTTTAAATGTTATTGGTATTGCTAAAATGAAACTCGAACGATGAGAAATATAGGATTGATGACTAGATTTTGTGTGTGTGTATATGTGTCGTGGATGATGAAATATCTTTGTAAATGTCATGTTGTATCATTGTGACTGATCATTAATGACGTAAAATGTGTTATAGAGATGTTTTGGAAGTTAGATGTTGCATATAATGGAGTGAGGGTGAGTGCAGAAAATTAAGATGAATAGGTACATGTTTGATGCTCTATTTTTAGGTTAAGGATCAATTATAGACCGATATATTGAGTTAATTGGGTAGATAATGATGAGGAAATGTAATGGAAGAGATAATTTAGGTAGAAGATGAGTTAGATGTAAAATATTGAAAGTTTGAAAATCTGGAAAATGCTCACTGAATATACTTCAGTCTTTTAGCCATAACGTTTTCTCTAGTTATCCAAACGAGATGATTCTTAATTTGGATTAACCTAGAGACATATGGCTACATTTCGTATGAAGACATAGAATTTCAATTCTATCTCTAAAAGTCTCAAAATTTCATGAAGTTGAGAACTGGGTGTAGTACATTGGGAGCTGAATGTAAAATTCGTGTTCTGACTTCAGGAGAAAATCTAGATTAATATAGATAGATTTTGGCAAAGTTTCCTTCTTGGGAGTTGTAGATATTTCTTTTATCTTTCCAACGGTATATAGTATGGAATTTTTGGACATCTGAGTCGAAAGTTATGATCGTTATATGTGGAGAAGCAAAAGTAAGACGAAGCAAAAGTAAGACGAAGCAAAGTAAGACGAAGCAAAAGTAAGACGAAGAAAAAGTAAGACGAAGCAAAGTAAGAAAAAGCAAAAGTAAGAAGAAGCAAAGAAAGACAAAGCAAAATAAGAAGGTGCAAAAGATAGAATTTGACTTCGAGGTCTCATGAAAGTTGTAGCTCTTGAAGTTCTCTTTCGAACCATCCAAAGAACGCCTTAATCAGAAATTTATAGAGAAAGTTATAGCTGTTTCCCCGAAATAGGTTTAGTATGATTGAGGACAAAAACGATTGGATTCTTTTGATCATAACTCCTTCTCTAGACTCCCAAATGACTTGATTTTTGAACCATTGGATTCGTAAGACATTGCTCTACATCTCTACTAAAAATATAGCCTATGAATCAAATTGAGAAAAATTGAGTGAAAAAATGGAACAGGTACAGTGAGTGTATTCTTAGATAGTATGAACTGATGTTATTCTACTGGACATACTTCAGTATTTTGAAGATATCTTGATATGTAGAGCTCCAAATGAGATTATTTCTGATTTTTGGTAAACTAGAGACATGAATCTACAAATGGTATGAAGAACTTGGAATCTAATTCAGTAATCTAATTCAGTCTCAAAGATATTTAAATTTCATATGGAATTTGTGCATTGTGCATTGTTTTGGACAAGAGCAGTCCGAAACTGTTTGAGGTATATCTTCCTAATTACTGAACCAAGTTGAGTGATTTTAGTGCCAATGGATCCATAAGACATAAAGGAATACTTTTCAAGGAGAGAGTATGACCTAATTATTTCAACTTCACTTTCTGATTTAATATGAATAATAGACCCGAAAGGGGTGACTTGAAAAAAAAGAAGAAGAAGAGTTTTGATATAAGAATGATGTTGTGATAAAATTGATGGATTGATACCCGGGGTTGTCATGAACATGTATTGTACATATTTCATTGCATTCATGTGCATTATTAAACACCTATGATTGTGCAAATTATGATATATGTGTATGTTATTTGTTATAGAGGAGCAATTGGAACATCAGCTCACAGACGTTGCCGAAACTTCTAGGCAATAGTTTCGGGAGCAACCAGTGACTAACTTAGACGGTTTCTTTCAATTATTGTTTGCTTATAATTATGTTTGAATAATGAATGAATGTGAATGTGAAGACCTATATGTTTTATCAAGTGATTGATTGTGTTACATGTAATCCATTCATGAATGCATAATCAGATAATGGATGTTGAGACTAGGGCAGCCAACGATCAGAGCTTAAAGCTCAATGTGTGGAAATGAGCCTTGAGCTCAAAAGTATTTCAGAGTCTCAGGCTCAACGTATAATGAGCCTTGTATCCTCATCGAATAAGGGACAATATAAATGAGCCCAGTATCTAAAATGGATACGGGACAGTTTAGGCGCCCAGTCACAACAACGTAATAATTGGAAAGTGTTTCATGAGCATTTCATATGCATCTTGTTAAGTATGTTTGATAGAGTGAAATACAAAATTGCCTATGCTTAAGTGAAAGTGTGTTACTCATGTGAAATGCAAAATTGTGAAATAATTGTGATATGAATTGATGTGTTGCATGAATTGAGTGAACCATCGATAATGGTTACCTCATTGAGTTCGCAAAACTCACCAAAATTGCAACGTTATCTTTTCAGGACCGAGAGAAGACTCTAGCTATTGAGAGGCTCTATTGCCGTGTAGATTGTGATTTGACCAGAAAAGTTATGGTTCAAAAGTCGGTCAACTGGAATTTTTGGTTGGCTTAGATAGATTCGATATATTCTTCTCTTTCATGTAGTACTTTTGTACTAGGTTTTGTTGATGTACATGCAGTAAAGGTTGGAAGATATAATGTAGTCTTTCGATTTTTTGAAAAATGAAATGAGGAAAAGTTGGTTTAAAAATATTGTGATTTCTTATGATGCTTTTAAGTGAAGATTGATACGATGCTATATGTACAGAATGTAGTGATCGAACGTAGCTTGCTCTTATTGTAAGATATGTATCGGAATGACCTTCGGATGTCCCGATGCGTACCCTGCGGTAAGGGAGCGCTACGGTTCCTGCTCAAGCTTCTCCTCTCCACTACGTTTTGCTTATGTTGTACTGTTGTTTTCTTTTTCTTTTTCTTTTCAGCTTCTTATAATTTTTTTCTTCTTTGTCTTTCATTTTCCATCTATTAATTTTCTTTGTCCACTCCATAAGGACAAACGAGTATTGATCTTCGAAAAATGTCCCTAATGGTGTGTTTTTGACTCACTTTAATTTCCTTGCTTCCAAATTGTACCTAAAATCAAACATGAATTAAAGTGAGTATCTTAAGCATTTTGTATCATTAATCGCTAAGTGTAAATAATTAAATATATCAGAAATTAAACATATATGAACATCCAATGGCTTTCATACGATTTGGAAACTCAATGAGATCCCATTCTTAGTTAAATGACATAAAATCCATCTTATGATTCATAGCATTGTACCACAGGTCCGATTCTTTAGAAATCATGGCTTGTGAAAAAATTTTAGGATCATTTTTGACTTCAATGTTATAATCTGACTCTTATAGATACACTATATATTCACTAGGAATTGCTGACCTTCTAATTCTAGTAGATCTTCTTGATATTGTATCATCATCCTCTCTAAGAACCTATTGCTCAACCTGTTATTCAACCAGTTGCTCAACAATTTCTTGTTATTCCTCATTTACAACTTAATCTACTGGATTAGTATTAACAACTTGTGGAACTTCGGTAACTAGTTTTCTGACACCCATTTCAACTTGAGGGGTGTGAGTGACAATTAATTTATCACTTGAACTAGAGGGTTGAGTTTCATAATGGTCTTTTTCAAAAATATGTCTTGAAATTAACCACTTCCACTGATCAAGTCATTCTCAAGAAATTTTGCATTTTTTGATTCCGCAATTCTAGTGATGTGAGATGGACAATAGAATCTATACCCCTTAGATCTTTCAATATATCCAGTAAGATACCCACTAATGGTCCTTGGGTCTAGCTTATTCTTTTGTGGGTTGTAAATTATCACTTTAGACGGGCATCCTCAAATTCGTATATGCCTCAAACTTAGTTTCCAACCTTTAAATAACTCAAAAGGTGTCTTTGAGACAACCTTGGTTAGAACTCAGTTTAATATATACACAACAATCTTTGGAGCTTTAGTGCATAAGAATTAAGGAAGTTTTGGGTTACTCCTCATACTTCTCACCATGTCCATTAAGGTTCGGTTTCTTCTTTTGTCACACCATTTTGATCCAGAGAACCAGGCATGGTGTATTAGGCAACAATCCTGTGTTCCTGAAGAAACTTTGTAAATGGACCAAGTGCTTGTCCAGTCTCAGTGGATCTATCATAGTACTCTCCACCTCTATTAAACCTCACGATTTTAATTAGTTTTCCACATTGATTCTCTACTTTATCCTTCAAAATTTTGAAGGCATCCAAAGCTTCGTCCTTAGAACGAAGTAAGTAGAGATACATATATCATGAATAATTGTCTGTGAAGGTGATAAAATATTTTGAACAATTTGCGTCTATATCTAGATAAAAAATATCTATATGTATGATTTCTAATAGGTTTGTGCTCCTTTTGGAACCCAATTTAGACTCGTTAGTTTGCTTACCCTTAATGCAATCCATGCAAGTCTCAAAATCAGCAAAATCTAAAGTACTAAGTACCCCTTCATTTACTAATCTCTTAATTCTTTAAACAGAGATGTGTCCTAATCTATGGTGCCATAAAATTGAGGATTCTTCATTCACAGAACATCGTTTCAACCTAATAATGACATGCATCAAATTATAGGTATTATCATTTTATAGCTGAATGGAATAAAGACCATCAAATAATGTACCATATCCAATAATTTCAAATCCATTACATAAAATGAAATCAGAATTTGAAAAATTAAAGGAACAATTAAAAGGTACAAGTCTTGATACAGAAATAAAATTTCTAGAGAAATTTAGAACATAAAAGATCTTTTCCAAACACAAAATAAAGCCACTGCTTAAAACTAAACTACAAGTGCCAATGGTTTCTACATGTGAACTCATCTTGCTTCCTGGATAGATGTATTGTTCACTTCTCATCGACTTCCATAGGTTTTGCATACCCTATGAGGTATTTGAAACATGGATTGTAGAACCATAATTAATCCACTATATGTTATGATTAACATTAACCATATCAGATTCATAACAATCAAATGAAAATGGAGTACCTTTCTTTTCGAGCTAGTTCTCAAATTTAGCGTAATCTTTCTTCATTTGTCCCTTCTTCTTGTAAAAGAAACACTTTGATCATTTATTTGTATCGGACTAAGGAGAAATTTTGCCTTTTTCCTTGTTTTTGGTATCATCCTGTCTTTTCTTTCCTGAAACAGTCAAATTCACCTTTCATCCTCTTCCATCAATAACCTCTCCTCTTTTTGCATAAACATAGTCAACAATTCATTGATTGATCACTTGTCCTTATATGTGTTATAAGAGATTTTAAAAGAACCGTATTGTTGGGGCATAGTACATAGAATGTAATGTACCAGGAAAGATTCCGATATGGTAACCTCCGTGACTTTTAGCTAAGCCGTTATGTTCCTTATACTCATGATATGATCACGTATGCCCCTTATACTAGTGAGCTTCAAGGACGACAACTGAATAATTAAGCTGTTAGCAAGGGCCTTATCAGATATGGTGAATTGCTCATCTATGGCCTTTAATAGATCCTTGACCTTATTATGTTGCTTGACTGAACTACGAATACCATCAGATATTTTGGTCTTTAAGAACATCACGAAGAGGCAATTAGATCTCTCCCATTTTTCATAAAGAGAAATAACATCTGAAGTGTTGGTTTCAGTTATACTCGGTGGTTAATCTTTCCTAATAGCATAGTCTATATCCATCCAGCCTAAATGAAGTAGAATTATCTCCTTCCATAACTTATAATTGTCACCCTTCAATTAAGGAATATCACACTTAATATCAAAAATATTCACAGTTTAAGTAACTGCAAGTTCAAACATACATGTTTTTTATATATAATTTGAGACCAATAAAAATTCATCCTTTACCAATGTAAATCATGTATTTAATACATAAATCTAGTGACATAAGTCAAGCTTGTGGGATAAAGTTCTACTCAATTAAATTCATCTATACCTTGATGACAAAACTATTGAATTATGTTCCTTTTCTTAATTCCTATGGGTAGATTAAAAAAATATAATCCGATATTTTATCCTAATTAATCATACAAATATAACAAAATTCATGTGGGTAGATTTTATCATATCATGTATGATTAATTACAATTAACAATTTAATATGATCTTAAAACTAAATACATAATCCCAATTAATTTGAGATGTTGTGGCTACTCCCAATTAATTAAATCATATAGATCACTCTCATTACTTTAAGCTTAAATAGAGCCTAAACATTTGCATCAAGTAATTAATAATGCAAATAAATCAAATGACAATGCATAAAATTATTTAATCTAATTTTACATGTATAATGATCATAAATTTATACACACAATTTTCAATTAATCACATATAATTTGTGCAAATGGTTAAACAATTATAACTTGCATGTGAAATTTAATTCAAGCATTAAACATGCAAATTAAAAAATAATGCTCACAAAAATTAATACCAAAAATGATTTTATAATTAAAACACAACAAATTGGGTTTTGTGCTTGATTAACCCAACAATTACTAACATTAACATAATTAATAAATTAATTATAAAAAAAAAAGAATAGATCATTGTCTTCAACCTCTAGCTGGGTTAGTACCAGAATCCAACCCAATGTCATCCAAGTGCACGATAGTCACCAGAAAGCTGAGGATGTCATTGATGGGATGACAACGATGAGCCCATAAGCGTGACACGCTAGAAAACCTATCATACGACATTGCATGGCTGGTGCCATCCGAAGGCGGCCATGCACCATCATCGTCATCCCTCCTCCCTCCACTATCCTGTCACTAGTGGGTGCAACATGGAGTACCAAGACACAATTTCAGCATCCATCATGTAAACAAACGTTTAGATTTATCAACAACACATGCTCAACTCATACGACAGAAATGAAAATGAGAAATAAAGCATAACATAGGAATAATGTCTTAGACAATTCAGATATAAGGCACAGGCACAGTGGCTCTGATACCAAATGAAATCCACGTATGCATCTTAAAACACAAGGTCATTTACATATAAACAATATACATGCATGTTATTCATAATGTTTAGCAATGGAAGCATAACAGAAGAATACCTCTAGCCATTACACCGATACTGTCCAGCAAAGTTTCAAATTTTTTTGAATCTTCTAGCTTCTAATCTCCACAACTCGATGGTGTCCAATGATTGTTACATGGAGCTGAGGATAAGGACCCAAAAATATATAATTCATCGCTTCATCATCTCTACCCATCACGAAAGAAGAAAATGATGATCCAAACATGAAACCTCTCAACCTTTTGTTATTTCTCTTACTACCCCTTCTGCTTAACCTCGTAGTACTCCTCTCACGACATCCATTACTAAAAAAGGTGCTACTTCCATTTCCAAACCTATTAGTGAAAATTCCAAAAAGTGAGATGAAGAATTAGGAAGAAGTTTGATAAAGATAACAAAACTATAAGAGGTCACTTACTAAATCATATGACGAACTCATTGTTTGATTTATTTGTGAACCATAAATATGCTAAGCTAATTTGGGACACTTTAGAAAAACATTATGGGGGTGATGATACTGGAACGAAAAATATGTGATAGGAAAATGGTTGCAAGTTCAAATGGTTGATGACAAACCTATGATGGACCAAGTTTATATATACAAGAATTTGCTAGCTAACATACAATGCAATGGGATGAAAATGAAGTAAATCACTTGTTAATATAGAATTCATGTAAAGTATATGAAATACACAAGAAGGGGGGGGGGGGGTTGAATTGTGTAATCATTTTAAGTATACAAAAACCTTTGATATTTCTTGAAAAAAAAAATTTCAACTATCAAATGAATACCAAAGATATTATTCTTAAAGCAGCTACGCATTTGAATCACAAATAACTTCTCTGTACTCGTCTAACAACAAGAAAAATTAAAGTGTCATGTTAGAAGATAGACGCCGCGATTTTATATTAGTTCACCCCAAACCTTGGGCTACGTCCAATCCTCAGAATTCGTCTAAGATTTCACTATACTTCTTCAATTTTACAAGTATTCTTTCTTCCCTTCCAGAGCCTCTTCAGGTCTCTTACACAAAATATTCTTTCTACTATCTTAGCCTCTTCAAGCTCTTAGCCTTTTCTTTCTCTCACTAGAAAAATATTGTAAGCTTTTTGTGACAGAAGACTTTGCTCTCTTGTATCGCACTTTGAATACAGAATTTTTCTAAGTATGTAAAACTTGAAAGCTAAAAAATTGTTCAGTCTTTGACTACGACTAGTATTTATAGCCTAGGTCTCCAACTGCTTCTTGATAACTACTTCTTGATTCTTATAGAAACCGTTATTTAGTTGAGTTATGTAACTAACTCCAACTAACTAACAGTCCGACGTACTAGAGTATCTTCATCTCTGTATCATCTGTGATTTGCTTCTTCTACGTTTTGTTTCTTTTGTGATGACGTGTCGTCTGTGTTTTTGCTTCTTCTGTATTTTGCTTCTTCTGTGTTTTGCTTCTACTGTGATGATGTGTCGTCTGTATTTTTGCTTCTTCTGTGATTGTTTCTTCTGTGATGACGTGTCGTTTGTGTTTTTGCTTCTTGTGTGTTTTGCTTCTTCTATGTTTTGTTTCTTCTGTGATGACTATATGATATTTCTATTTTTCCGCACGCTTAACACACTTATCAAAACAGTTCATTTATTTCTAATATTATTATTATTTGATTGTCACCAAAATTAATATACGTGAAGTCTTC
>JAOTIZ010000006.1:24944550-24969233 GCA_027123425.1 Erythroxylum panamense | reverse complement strand
AAGGTTTTGTTCCACTTTAGGTGGAACAAAACCTTGAGGTCTTGTGTTCGAGTCGTGACTCACGCAAGTGCCAAAGAAGACAATACCTGGAGTGATGGCGGTAGAGGCCGGGCTCTACATTATGGACTAAACAAACTCCTTAAGCTTGGTTTGTAAAATTTAGTTCCACCATTGGCCATCTTAAATTCCAATCTAGTTCCTATGATTATGCCCTATTTCTTCATAAAATCGTTAAAGGGTACACTCTTCTTCTTCTCTATGTGAATGACATGATGATCACTAATGATGGTACATATGGTAGCAGTTTGAGATAACAGAATTAGATAACCTAAGATATTTTGTAGGTCTTAAGGTATCTTCTGATGAATTTGGATACATCTGTCGTAAGCTAAGTATGCTATTGAACTCACCTCTTGAGCTAGTACTATTGATACTAAGACAACTATCACTTCACCTTACTCCAATGAACACTTTTTTGCTAGTGATGGGAACCTACTTAGGATGGTATATTGTACTGTCGATTAATTGGTAGCCTTAATGTTTTCACTGTCTCTCATCCAGATATTGCCCATATTGTTCATATCGTGAGTCAATTTATATTAGTATCTCACACCATTCACTTCTCTGTTATTCATTATATATTAAGGCACATTGGAAGTACTCTATTTCACAGTCTTCATTTTCGCTACTCTTCCTCATCGGAGCTACAAGCCCACTTTAATGCTGAATAGGTTGGAAACCTAACGAATAGTCAATCCGCCATTTGTTATTGTTTCTTTCTGGGGACATCTCTTACTTTGTAGTAAAGTAAGAAACAAATAATTGTCTCTCAATCTAGTATAAAAGTCGAATGTAAAGCTTTTGGTAATACTAACTCTAAACTCCTCTAGTTATGATGACTGCTTCTAAATATGAGTGTATTTTTTTTGTCAACAGTTTTTCTTTCTACAACTCAGTGTACTAAACCAATAGATTAAATTGAAAAACGGTAGTGAGTAAACACTTAAAAACATATATTATTAAGTTTGTGTCTTGTTACATACTAAAAATACTTTATCAAGCAAATTTTTCTTAGAATTGTAAAACTTACAATATATAAAAAGAGTATATTACATTAAAAAACTTAAATTATAATTAATTTTATAATATTAATTAATAATAGTAATAAAATATTAATTAATTTTATAATTAATTGCTAATGTAACTTGCTACATCAATAGGACAATTTAATATGTTGGCATTTTTCAAGTAATATCATATGTTAATAGTTTTTAAAATTAAAAAAGCCAATGTTTTAAAATTTTGACCAATAGTTAAACCGGAGAAATAAGAAGTTTAAGGTTTGAAAAATTGAACTGGAATTAGACAGTTATAAAATTAGCTAAATATTAAATAAAATTAAAGAATTTGAAATATAATTAAAAGAAACTGGCTTAACGTATCAAAGAATTTAAAATTTAATTAAAAAAAGAGTTTGTTAAATTAAAATTTTAATTTATAAAAACTAATTTGTTTACAAATATTGACTGGTTAATTAATAAACTAATTAATTTTTAACAATAAACTTTATTAAAATAAATTAAATCAAAAATTTAAAAATTAAGCAACAAAATTAGCCCATTAATAATTTTTAAGTTGAACCGGTAAAATTGTTTCAATTTTTTTTTTATCATAAACAACAAAATTGAGAGATCTGATGATTTTACAGTATGGTGCTTTCTCTGTCCACAAGTTCCGATGATTTGTACTTCTCTTCCATGAACTTTGTTTTCTTTTTTATCACTAGACTTATCGTTGATTTGAAAATTCGTTTCTATTTACCGTTTTGCTGTTTAGAGTTGAAACGACTAAAAGAGGAGAGGGCGATAGGGATGGTAGCTTAATTCCTTTTTTCTGGAGAAATTAAAGAGACATTTTGGAGGGTCGGTCCTGTGACTCGTGCCTGGTCTCGAGGGTGTTTGGCAACTCCTGCTTGCCTGAATTTCAAACTGATGTAATCTTTACTTCTGGTGCTTTAATTTTTTTACCTGTCAAAATAACAGAGGTATGTTGGATGGTCGGTCCTGTGACTCATGTCTGGTCACCTGGGTGTTTGGTAACTCCTGGTAGCCTGACGGAAAAGTTTTTGTATGGCAATTTGATTGGAGGAGTTGAGATATGATCCATCTGCTCGGGTGGTCAAATATTTAATGTTCCTCTTGTGAATTCTTCTCAAGACAAGGGAATATGCAATGCAAAATTGCTTCTAGAGGTTCTGGTACAGTGAGCAAGAGGAAATAAATATAGCAGATCGTATCAAAGGTCCAGTACCTATGTCTAGCTTTGATTCATACAAGGTATCTTTGGAATCTCGATATGAGCATGAGTGTATTCGGTGGAGTGGCAACATCTGCAGAAGACGCTATTTGCCGTTAATTTCGAAGATTTTTGTTTGGTGCGATGGATAAGACAATGACAAGAAGTCTGGTATGGATGAACGTGGTCACGGTGGGGGAGTTGGGGCATTCTGCTCGGGGGTTTTACGATGGTTACTGGAATTCAGATGAAAATTCCGGGATTATACCTTTTTTATTGTTATTTTTTAATTTATGAAAATGTTAGACATTATTTGTTATATAGATGTTGACCTATCCAAGAGTGTGATTATAAATTATAGAGTTAAGGATAAAAAAAATAAAAAATAATTTTTATTTTTAATAATATTGACTAAAATTCATAATTTTAAATGTAACTTTTATATATAATATTTAATTTTTGAATTGTATCAATAAAATTTATTTAATTATATTTTAATAAACAAATTAAATAGAAAATGAACTTCAATTGCATTGTCAGTTAACAAACTACACATTATGTTAATAAGAAAACATAGGGAGCGATTATTTACAAGTGGATAATTGTGCTATGTTCATTCACCAAGTTTTGGATTGGGTGTTCCAAACTTCAAGTAAAATCAATAAGCAAAGCGACTTTTAAGCAAAGGGTGCAAGATATCTTATTTGGAGTGGTGAAAGATTATAGTTTTGGATTAGCAATATTATAATAGACTTATGTACACTCGTTTAAAGAATATTTACAAATTTATGTTGCACCACCTATAATATTGTTGGACCCTGATTTTGAAACCCAATTGGAATGTCCTAAAACGCATGCTTGTACTTGTTACCATGTATGATTATTCCAATTAGCCCTCATTAATCATTCTCGGTTCATCTTCGTTCTCTAATACCGTAATTGCCGGCCCTATTTTTCGAATCATTCTTATACTGAAGCAAATATTCTATGCTCAACTTCCATCTAGATATTGAATATCTTAGAAGCTGAATTAGAATTCGATCTCTTCATATAATTTATAAACCTAAGTCTTTAGTTTACTCCACATCGAAAATCATCTCAATTGAAACCCTACAGATCCAGATATATTCAAAATGTCGAAGTATGTTCAGTAAAATAACATCAGTTTATACTATTCCAACAGATTCTTTTACTTTCCTTTAATCAAAACCTTTTTCCAATCCATTTGGAGTGCTGCCAATTTTTGTGGAGAGATAGCACAATGTGTAAGAAATCTATCGTCTTAAGGATCACTTCGTTTCAAGGTCGGATAACAAAGATTGGGTCGAAGGAATCAAACAAGGTTCTGTCCTCAATCATAATGAACCTAGTTCGGGACAATGACATAACTTGCCTTACGGATATCAAATCAAGGTATTCTTTAGTTAGTTTGAAAGAGGACTTCAAAATCTACAATTTTTATGAGACCTTGAAGATAAATTCAATCGTCTACACGGTCAAAATGGGACCAGATGATAGGATCAGATGAACAGTGCACTAGACGATATGATGTCACCATTAGATAATATGACGTCACCAGAAAATACGTCCTCACCAGACGAAGCGTCCTCACCAAACGATACGTCATTACCAGACGAAACATCATCGGCAGACGATACGTCCTCACCAGATGATACCTCATCACCAGACGATACGTCATCACCAGACGATACGTCTTCACCAGGCGATACGTCCTCACCAGACGACACGTCATCACCACATGATACATCTTATACTCTTGAGCATCTCCACTTATAAGGACCATAACTTTTGACTCCGATATTTAAAAATTTCATACTTTATAGCGTTGGAAAGCTAGAAAGACAAGCTACAGCTTCCATGAAGATAACTTGTCAAATTCATCCTAGATCAATCCAGATTTTGCCCTAAAGTTAGAACACGAATTTTTCAATTATGGAAGACTTGAAATTTTGCACTATGCAAACTTGGAATGTTCTCAGCATAACCATTCAGCTACCAAAATGATTTCATTAAATTCTCAAATCTCAACTTGTTTGTCTCATCACCTTTAACTACATCTGATCAGTCATAATACCTATCTTCCTTTCCGTAACATCTCACTTATGCATGCATATATATATCAACGATTTATGTTCCAAAATTATCAATTCAAGTTGATTACTTCTTCACGTATCTCTAATTTCAACTCAAATTATCTATGCACCATTCACATTTCATTAACATCAAAAGAATAAAGTTTTACAAATCTTTAATGGCATTCCAATCCACATTACATCATCGTCTCAAAATCTTAAATTACAAAAGGTCCTTCAACAAATAAACTTGTTGCTTTCCCAAAATCAAATACAAAATAAGCAAATTTAGAGAAATTCCCTTAGGCTCTTGATCAATTGATCTCTTAGCTATTACCTGAAAATGGGATAAAAGGGAGGGGGTAGAGCTTGAAAGCTCGTGGGTAACAGTTTATAACGAAAAAACAAGCAAAACCTTTGAAAACATTTACTTGCCGTAGAAAAACACATGTTTATCAAATTCTTATCATATAGTCAAATCCTGAAACTACAAAACATGAATGCATCAAACTTGTTTATATATATCATAAGAGTATAAGCAAATCAGAATGATTTGGGTAAATCCATGAGCATGACAAACTATATATTTTCACATAATGGTCCTATGTAGTCGTAAACTTGAGGCACTATCGTAATCTCACATAGTAGTTTTGTGTAAGCGTAAACTTGAGGGAGTCCATAAAAGAGCTCCAAATGTCACTAGCGGGCAAGCGGGAGAAGCCTTTAACTTGATCAACGTTCATGTGACATTCTTGAATGGTTTATACCAAATCCACATAACATGTAATTCATGAATTGAAAACTGTTTGCCTAAATGGTTTATACCAAACTGTTTGCCCAAATGACACATTCTTGAAAACTTATTTTCATATACTTGTAAACATATTGCCCAAAATGGTACTTTTCTGAATCTTGACTTTTCATAGACATGAAATATTTCGAAAACATTTCCGAAAATATGATTACATAAACATGTATCTTTTCACAAAAATTTATTTTCAAAATCTTTTCACATATCAATACAATTCATATATAAAACGTATAGCAGATTTTCAATTCATTGAAGAAACGATAGATGCAACACTTATGATGCAATTGAAATTATTAAATTTTTTTTATTCAAAGAAAACATGTAGTGACTTATTTACTCTATTATAAATATATATCCACCTTGATTTCCTTACTTAAAGACTTGCTCAAAATGTCTATATTCTTGCTTCTCTTGATTTCCTTGATTCTTCACTCGTGAAGAGATTTTTAGCTCAAATGGAAGCTCTTCTCTTTCTCCACCTTTTACCCTTCTTGAACAACCTCAAAATCTCTCTTGAAGGCCAAGAAAATTGAAACCTAGCTTGTTTTCTCTTCTTTTCTCTTAACCACTGAAATCTCTCTTCTTTCTCTTTCTTATTTCTCTTCCCCTCTCCCAATTCACGTTTTCTCTTTCTCTTAAATGTAAGACCACATTTTCCTCTTCCAATCCTACCCTTAATGAGTGTGCAATGTCTATTTTACCCTTCTTTATATGCCTTATATTCTTTATCCTTAAGTGTCTTGGCAAAAACACCATTAAACATTCTTATAACCTTAACACTTTAATTCCACTTACCCATTCAATATATCCTGCTAACTTTGACATAATAATTAACTCGAAAAATTTAATTTATCAAAACTTCAAAAATAATTTAAATTATGTTTATTTATTAAGAAAAAAATTCAAGGGCCAATAAATATAGACTCTACTGTTCTACAAAACAAGATCCATGTGCTTGGCTTGAAACTTATCGTCTCAAATTCATGGTGAGCTTGATTTCTACAGTGAAAATTGCTCGGACGGGCCTGTGATCGGACAGTCTTGATTCTCCTCTGTCATATTGGTTTTGCTTCAGCCCCTCTCCAAGCCAAATTATCCGATCGCACCTACAAAAACACGCATCTCTTATTAGGCTATTTTCATGACAATTAATTATATATTACGCCCTTCTCTTCCCCTACAGTTAAAATTATGCTCCATGTGGTATTAACTAATTTCAAATCCTATTAAAACAATTTGATATCCCAAGCAATAGGTTGTAGACCACAATATTAATTAATAAGGTGGTCTAATACAGGCTGTTTGGTAATTAGCAGTTGCTCGTATAAGAAGAGCAGGAAAAATGTAAACTTACCACGCAGGAGCACGCCTCTTTTCACCTTTTCTCTTTTGGCCAAAACCATAATAAACTCCAGAATTCGGACAATATTTATAGGTAGGTTCAAATTCGATTACTCCTTCATGCCAGCCTTTGAATACATGACCCTCCATGAGCTCGGCTTTAAGCTTTTGATTATTTTCATGTACACGATTAATTAATCAATTTTCAGTCTTGGAATTGAGTGTAGTTATTAATTCAGTAAGAATACAACACTTAGCGAAACAAAACTAATATATATATACATACCTGATCCTTTTCCAATAAAAATTCCCACTGCTTTTTCTGGACAAGAGATCGTGTAGCGGTATAAGGCAGGTATATCCTGTAATTCAAGTCGCCAAGCCAAATCACCTGTCTGCATCGGTTTTGTCGGTTTCATTAGATCCTATGCACCATGTATTCCTTTTCTTTTAACATTTGCAACTTGTAATACATTATTTCCACTAAAACAAAATTTCAAATCAGTGACATGTATACATACATATGCAATGACTAGTGTGCTTTCTTTAAATTATGCAAAAATATCTTGGACTTGTCTATCTAATCACACAACATACCCCATTGGAATACATATTTCAACTTGCCTCAAAGATATTCTGTCTTTGTGTTCTTCACCAACAACATATCCAAAATATATTTGTCAATTCCCACACCACATGTAATTGAAAACAAATTATTTGACGTAACCAATCGCAATCCAAAAGGTTGACAATTAACCAATGATTGATCTCGATTTCTTCATAAGGTAAATAGTGTCTCGAAAAGTTAATTTATTATTATTTAGTAAGGTTTATGATACCCTACGATTCTAAATCAAGAAAAACTGAACACTTAAAGGAGAGTCACTTGTTCAACGTCTCCTATACATGTATATACATATATATATATATAGATAGATAGATGGGTAGTATATGTAGTATACATACTGATGTTCAAGAATTTTTTGAGGCAGATTACGCAAGGGCCCTCGAGGGAACCTTGTACGAGATAGAATCTCTGCAGCATTAGCATTTCTGTATCTTTCATCTCCTTCTTTCCCTCCTGAGGCTAGATGAGTACACACAAAACACAAGCTTGATTCATGCAACAAAAATCTAACTGACACAGAGCCCTGTATGGTACCAAGATTAATCAGCTAATCACAGCCAAGTCATCAGAAGTATAGCAACCCTTAGCATACATCGTAAGTTTAATATAAGAGACCAAACTATACATTTGGGTGCAAGGACGTACTTTATTTCCTAGGTAACCCATGATACCACACCCTACACATGAGACGTTAGGATGTTTTATGTGTTGCCGAAGATCGTTTCGTACCCAAATACTTAAGAATATTCCCACCATTTGCTTACTTAAAATGCAATCAAAGTTATGTGGAGAGCTGTTTCCTGCAAAATTCGTGTCGCCCGATTCAGTTCTGTCTCGGAATCGTCCCATTTTAACTTCATGGTTGGGCGTTGATACTTTGTTGCATAGAGCTGCTCTGATAAGAGAGTTCCACTTCATGGAAATTTTGCTGTTCTCAGATCCAAGGACATTTGCAGCATTTAGGGGCACAATTTCTTGGAACCTGAGATCACGAAAACCTCATCAAATCATTAGTAATGAATTCAAAAGTCAGTCCCTTGTAGATTATAGCATTAATTTTTATCCTGTCATATTTCTGTCAAATAGTCATAGATAGATTACTTAATTAAGGGTTTCATTTTGGAGTTGATGTATAAAGACGATACTAAACTTGTCATGCTAATATAAATACAAAAATTACGTACCCGAGAACATAAATGTCAGCTTGGTCAGTAGCTGTGATCAACCAATCTTCCAACTCCAGATCCTCAGGTGGTGCAACACCTCCCACATTCCATGACCCAACAAAGATCCTTTTCCAAAAAGTCCATGTGATTAGGAAGAAGAAAACAAGATTATATTAATGACCAGATCATATCTAACCGATGCTTACGCTAATGATAATAGTAAGTAAGAAAAAATGAAAACCAGGATAGATGGTGAATATCATAGAAAGCAGTAGTTAGCAGCTAGTACTTGCAGGTGCCTCGATGATCAAGTAAGCGTCTTGTGGGAATGAAACATGTTTCCTCCAAACATGAGCTGGGGTCTATCATGGTCTCTGGGGAGCTTGGAAACTCTGCAACGAAGTTGTTGCCTCCTAACTTCATATTATGCTCTTAATAACTGCCACCTTCGTCCACAACATAGCCTTAAAACGATCAATATATAACAAGATAAAATGCATGAATCATCCAATAATAGAGATCTCCAGAGAGAGAGAGAGAGAGATCTGCTTACTTCTCCTTGTTTTCGTTGCTTGGCTAAATTAGCCATATTTTGTTTGGTTTAGGTACAGGCGATAGAAATTGTTAGTAAAAGGTTCGAGTGGAAACAAATTAGACATAGTTAATTGAATGAGGGATAGGACCGGGTTACTAAATTGATGAATGTAGAACAAGTCCAGGGATAAACGAATAAGGTTCCTCTCATTTCTGGAAGAAGGAATTGTGAGAAGAGACCATTTGGGAAGCTGGAAAAATGTTTAGATTAGAGTCAGTGAAAGTGCGATGGATGACATAAGTCAGGCTGTGGTTCACTCACTTAAGCCTTTGATTATTAAATATATAAACAAGTGACCACGCCAAACATATATAATTACAAATTTCTCTCATTCGCTACTTAAATTATGTCTGTTCTAGAGATATCCACAAGTAATGTAGTTGTTGTATATATACATATACACAATGGCATATGTAAACTAAATACCTATTAGTGCATACAGGGTGAATGAGGGTAAGGGATTCAGCACATGCTTGCGGTTTATATTTTAATTGCTAGCTGAAAGTAAACGGATATAATTGCGACTCATGAAAGAGTTTTCTCAATTAAAGTATAGTCCAAGAAGCTTTGTTTTGTCGGATAAGGCATTGAATGATAATTTTATTAAAAATTCTCATTGTATAAGATTATCATAAATTTAACAGGTGAACTATCTTCGCCAAGACAAAAGCAGAAAGTACAATGGGTTCCAAGTAGACAAGTTCAAGATAATAGCAAAATGAATAAAAAGAGGGCCCCCCAAATTAACATCTTCCTTCAATCCACAATTACAACACAATAATGTTGATTGCAGCTGTAGCCGGCAAAGAGTATGAAATGGAAATATACTTGCATCATCCGCCAATGGCTTTTCCACTTTTGAAGAAAACAAACATCTAATGCTTAACTTATTCTTCCCAACATGACTTATTTTATCTTTGACAACATATCATCAATTTTAAAAGATATTGATTGAACCCAAAAGCTCAAAAAGTGCCTTACCCTGGTGTGGGACAGAGACTTTTTATCGTATTCAAATAATTTCCCAATTGGAAGAAGTTAAAAACTAGTGGATAACCAATTAGTCTTCCAACAGGCTTGTGGTGCTGCAACGAAGATTGATGGTTTATTTGTCAATAGAAGCCCTGGGTTTGAAGGGCGTTTTTATTTATTTGTTTCAGCAGTACACACTTTGGTGTTTTTAGTCGGGGGACCAATAAGACAAGACAAACGTCGCCGTCACCAATTGCCAGTTTTTTTTTTTTTAATAGTTTACTTGATCCTAAAATTATTATATTTGGAGAATGACCTCAGGGCTAATGAAAACTTTTGAGACATTTTTTTTAATTAAAGGGAAAGTGCAACGAAGAAAATTATACTAGGTGTCGCAAGACAGACTGCCCGGACCTATCTTCTAGAAGGAGTAAGTGACACTCCATTGGTATAGTAGATAAATAGTAAACGTCTGCATCAAAATGAGCTGCATAAGTCGCGAGTCAGTCAGCGAATCTGTTGCCCTCTCGGTATATATGCCGATGAGCAACAGTCCAATTGGAAGCAAATAGCTCGTGAATTCCCATGACAATGGGGTTGAGCATCCGAGAGCGTCTGTTTGCAGAGAAAATCAGCTCAAGCATTGCAGTAGAATCGACTTCCAGCTCTATCCGGCGATAACCCCGATCCTAAGTGAGAGTAAGGCCTGAATAGATTCCCCAGAGTTCTACACTAAGGGCTGAGCACCATTCGAGGTTGTGCGTGAAGCCTCCAATCTAGTTTCCCGCACTATCCCGTAGTAGGCCACCGGCAGAGGCAGAGGGCACGGACGAGTTACAAGTACCATCAATGTTTAACTTGATCTACCCAGGAGGGGTGAGGTCCAACCAATACAACGCCCTGGTCGATGTCGAGCTGCATGGGAAGGGAGCTAGTGCCACACGGCTGCCTGGAGTACCCGACCTGCATAAGACAAAATAAACGAAGAGGGGGAGTTAGGACATTGAAAATGATCCTCAAAGAGGGACGAATTCCTCCATTTCCATAAGAACCAACATGTAATGCCAAAAAGGAGCGACTAATCATGCCCGAAGACAGGTCGGTGGTTCTGGAGATTGGTCATGAGCTAATCCGGGGTTGACATACTGAAAAAGTCAGGAGATGTGAATTGGGGGTGGAAGGCTTGCCACACTAATCTGACTCGGGCACAATCTCTGATGACATGAATCGAGGATTCAAGGAAATGACAATAGGGACATCCGTCATCTGTAGAGAGGTGCTTGCGAACCCGGTTTTAATTAGTAAGTAAACGATCGTGGGCCAAAAGCTATAAGAAGGAACGGATACGTTGTGGGCCGTCCCACTTCCAGATGATCTGCCAGATGGGCAGGGAGGAAGTATCGTCATGGCCCATTATCATGGAATAAGTGGAGCCAATCGTGAAGAGGTCAGTATTAGAAGGAACCCAGATCAACTTATCCGGTCCGAGGAAGGCTTTAGGGGGAAGCACTCTAGCTATAGCCTTACCAATGGACTTTGGGAGGTAAGGTTGAAAGGCTTCCCAATCCCAAGTCCCATCGTTGGTCACAAAGTTGTGGACCGTACGGTCTTGAGAATGAGGCGGGAGAGGGTCCGTGACCTGGGAGGGGCCATACGGTCTTGAGACATATTGAAACTTCAAAGTTTTATCGCGAACACAGTTCCTCCGTCTCTTGCCAAGCTAATTTGTTCATTTTGCAAGCCTTTTGCACGGGAACTTTACAGAACCTGCAAATGGAAGTTAAATATAAAATATAGAAACGATAGAGCACTTTTGTTTGTCTTTTTAGGTCTAAGGCACTTCGCAAAAAGTGCCTAATTTTGTGATGAGAATTGAAAACGTCCCAAAAATTTTAAACTTTTAGCAACGAAATATATAATTTGTCACTAAATATAGACCTTTCTCAATTGAACTTTGAAATTGTCCCCAAAAGTTGAGATTATAAAATTTATAATTAATAATGTTAATTTGATAATGTTTTAATAGTAAGTGTGCTTAATAATTCGAAGGTTAATTACAATCGACATTTATATATGATTTTTCATATTTTTGAAAAAAATCATAGGGGGTAATTGTTTCGTAAACTTTCTGATTCGTTTATGACAAACAAAAAAATTAGAAAAATTAAAAGAATAAAAAATAAATTAACACTGAAAATTTGATGATGCAGTTCGACACATCTTGCCTACTTCTGTGGGCCCTCACCCAGCTTAATTAATAACTTTTACTGAAATACAATAGATATACCTAAGGCTTTACTGAGTCGATACCATTCAACCTTTGACACTATCTCTCAACCTCACTTCCCGCGAAAGAATTTTACACCTAATAATATGACCGACTCGTGTTAACCTCAACAGAGGATTTTCTCAATTACTTTTGATAATAAAGTCCGAAATAAACAATCAAGTGATTAAACAATAATCAACTTAAACAAAGACATCATTTGAGATAAAAAGTAACTTCCCTAAATATACCGCTTCATCAACGAATGAACAAGAAATTGACCATCGAAAGATTTACAGTGAGACTTCAATATCTTCACTTAAAAAATCCTTGGAGCATAGAATGTTTATACCAGCATACTTATCGTCCCATTCAAATTCGACAAAGCTACCACTCTCGTATAAGACGTTCTCCAAGTTGTTGATGTTCTCTTTTTCATAAAATCCAATAAACATAGAAGTTGGTGGCCTTAAATATCCACACAACTGCCCAAACAAGGTCGTCCTCATAGCCACTAAAATCACAGTAGAAAGAACACACACATGGTCCTCGCCCACTGCACTACTTATATCCAAAACACCGGCGCAAGTCACTGTACTCTTGTATACCCAAAAACAATCACATCAACTATGTAATTAATACCCACTTCTCCATTTTACAAAACCCACGCATCATATCCACTCTTTGTCGCACAACACAGCTACTATATGATCTTAACTTCAACTTTGTTAATTAAAAGAAATGTATGCAGCACTAATACCTCATCATTAGCTCACTACACCGCATTCCATTGTTGTTCACTCATGTCTGTCTCACACACACACGTGCACCTAGTTGCCGCACAAACACTTCACTTATGTGACACACACCCACTTGACCTCAGTTGCCACATACCAAAGTTAGCAATAGACTTCTGCTATGGATAGAAGATGTAGGCAACACAAACATTGAAGATTCCCCATAGCTGCTACTAGTAGACGTATATGACAAACACAATCACTTAAAGAGAGTCTACTTTGACCACATAATAGCAATGTTCCAATTACCAAAACGCAACAGCCACCATCTTCTTTTTCTTCATTAACAAATAATGAACATCTCACCTATACCACTCCCACATTAACTCAATACCACATATACACCAAAAATATTAACTTCTACTGTAGATTGAAGATATGCACAAATCCCTCACATAATAAGAGTCCCACTTTAATTCAAACATGCAACAATCTTATCCTTTTAATTTCATTAATCTGCAAATCCAGCAGTAATTTCCAACATATCCATAATGATACTCCACAAGTTATATCTTATATGTCCAATTAAAATGCTAAAACTAAATAAAAGATATATACAATATATCCTAACAATCTCCCTCTTTTTGGCATTTTTGTCACAACTTTAGAATTCCATATAAATAATCATGTTTGGACATATAAGTATCAAATTCACAATTTATACAACAAATACTCCCCTTAATCAAACATCAAGTTTATCCAATCATCCAAATTTCTCTCCCTTGGGATAAAAAAAAGCCAAAAAGCAAGATTAATAGTCATAGAGATACCTTAAAATCTCCTCCTGAATGGAGCATTCACCATAAACAATCTGATGTCTTCTCCTTAGGGCAAAACAGTATCAAAATACATAATTATAATAATCAACAATAGGTGCAACAAAAGAATCATAAGCACACTAAGAAGACAAATTACCACCATTCAAAACACTGAGAGATATGCCTGAAAGAGAGAGAGATACCTGAGATAGATCCATACTGATGAGAGAGTTGAAGGTCTTCGATAAAGCCAAATAAAAATCACAATGCAAACTACTAAAAAGATGGGATGATAATGGCAACATAAAAAAACTAAAGAACTAAAGAAGACAATTTTTTTTTATGTTTTGTCTTTTTTGAAACAACATAAAAATACTTCAAAAATGTAAAGTACACAATCCCTGTGCCTCTCGAAGAAATTTAGACTTGGTCTTTTTTTTGTCATATTATCTTTGTCATCGGTTTCTTCTTTTGAAGTAATCGACTTACCCTCTATCTGACCAGTTTCTTTACAAACAATAAGTAACTGTGAATCTAGACAACTTCTTGTTTTTCCTTCATAATATCTTTATGTCTATAATTGACCCTTTCTAATTCAAGTGTGCTTCGGTAACAAAGGATGCCGTTGAAAATTTAATAGAAAGTGTCTAAATTTTCGATTCTGACCCTTTTGAAATATCATTTGTAACATCTTGTAGTATCTCGACCTTATGTGCCTGATAATTCCACAAAAATGACACGTCGGTACAAATCTTTGATTCTTTCTCGATGTTTCTTCTTCTCAGACAGATGTGGACATATTATTTTTCTCCTCATTCACTGTAGAGCACTCACTCTTATAGCCAATACCTTCAAGATCCCTTTTAACTTTACCCTTACCAATTTCCATTAACTTTTCTAGTTTTTCTGTGCTTCCATTCAACATTCTCAATCACTTTTTAATACTTCCCAATTTCATTCTAGCTTCACCAAGCTCATCTGACGTCAACATCAATTTTTTTCTAACTATTGGATGGTGTTTCTTATGGAGAGATTCTCGTCCTTCAATCTTTCATTCTTTCCATATATTTTCACCCATTTTTCATACATTAATTCGTAAGCCTCGTAAATGTTTCCCTTTTTGTCATCTAGGCCACTTCCATCACGTTCATAATCTGATATTAGGTCTTGAGATGAGTTGTTTTCAAAATTTTTCAATTTTTCCTCTTTTCCAACTTCAGTTACTTCCTTCTCAATTACTGTTAAGTAAGTATCTGGACTTTTTCTATGTAAGGCAACCAACACAACACCATTTGCTATTTCTTCTTCGTTACCATATTCACTCTCGGAATCATTCTCACTCCAAGTGTTTGTGACAGACTTTCCTTTTCTCTTCTTCAAAGTATTAGCACATTTGGATTGAATGTGTCCGAAACCTTGACATTCATGACATTGGATTCTCCTTGCTTTTTGTTCACCCTTTTGTGTCTTGACTTGTTGTCTTAAATTATTACTTGACAAACTTTTATTTAAAGTCGGGTTTATCCTTCTTCATTCTTTTCAGCCATTTACCAAATTTCATGTGAGTAGTACCAAGTCTTCGTTTTCACCTGATTCATCTTCAGCATCTTTCACGGATTTTCCAGTTTCCACTTGTAGTGCCAACTTTTTACTTCTTTCTTGTTTACCTCTCAAAAGATTCATTTCAAAGTTTGTAAGGATTCTAATAACTTTTCCAATGACAGATTATTAATGTCGTGAGCTTCCTCTATTGTTGCAATTTTTGGAATAAATCTTGGAGGCAGTGATCTCAATATTTCTTGACTAATTTCATGTTGAAGTATTTCTTCCCCAGTTGATGTGCCTGATTCTCTATAACTCGTAGTTTTTCATGAAAGTCTCTGATAGTCTCATTCTCATCTATCTTCAGCTCTTCGAACTGCACAACTAACATTCGTAGCTTTGACGTTATCACAGATTTTGACCCTTCATGAATAGTTTGCAAAGCATCCCACATTTTTTGAGCTGATTCACAGGCTAAAATCATTAAGAATCATCCTTCATCAATAACACTGAATATCGCATGCATTACTTGTAAATTTCTGAGTCTACTTTCTTTCTTGACTCTTTTCCATTCAGATGGATCTTTTTGAGCTACCTCTCCTTTATCATTAGTGATTATGGATGCATCCACCTATGTACTACCGAATGCCAAGCTCTCGTGCCTTGAGCTTTAATGAAGACTTTCATCCGTGATTTCTATGCAGGAAAGCTAGATCCATCCAATAATGGCGGCCTGATAATTAATGCTCCTTCTCTTATGGCCATGTTTGCAAAACTAGGATCTATACCAATTTTTTACCAAGTTCTGAATCAGTAACCTGGCTCTGATACCAATTGAAAAAACCGAAGGGGTAATTGTTTAGAAAACTTTTCGATTTGTTTCTAAAAAAATAAATCAACACCAAAAATTTGGTAAAGTAGTTCGACACACCTTACCTATGTCTGCGGGACCCTTACCTAGCTTAATAACTTTCACCGAAGTACAATAGATTTACCCAAGGCTTTACTAAGCTGATACCACTCAACTCTTAATACTATCTCTCAACCTCACTTCCTGTGAAAGAATTTCACACCCAATAATACGATCGACCCATGTTAACCTCAATAGAGGATTTTCTTAACTACTTTTGATAATAAAGATTTGAAATAAACAATCAAGTGATTAAACAATAACCATCATAAACAAAGACATCACTTGAGATAAAAAGCAACTTCTCTAAATATGCCGCTTCATCAATGAAAGAACGGGAAATTGAACATCGAAAGATTTGTGGTGAGGTTTCAATATCTTCACTAAAAAAATCCTTGGAGCATAGAATGTTTATACTAGTATACTTATCGTCCCATCTGAATTCAGCAAAGCTACCACTCTCGTACAAGACATTCTCCAAGCTATTGATATTCTCTTTTTCATAAAATCCAATAAATAGAGAGGTTGGTGGCCTTAAATACCCATGTAGCTGCCTAAACAAGTTCATCCTCATAGCCACTAAAATCACAATAAAAAGAACACACACATGGTCCTCGCCCACTGCACTACTTATATCCAAAACAACCACACAAGCCACTGCACTCTTGTATACCCAAAAACAATCACATCAGCTATGTAATTAGTGAACTTCTTCTTTTTACAAAACCAACGCATCATATCCACTCTTTGCCGCACAACACAACTACTATATGATCTTAACTTCAACTTTGTTAATTCAAAAAAGTGTGTACAACACTAATAGCTCATCATCAGCTGCACTGTTGTTCACTCATGCCTGTCTCACACGCACACATGCACCTAGTTGCCACACACACACTTCACTTCTATGACACACACCCACATCACCTCAGTTGCCGCACACCCATGTTAGCAATAGACTTCTACTATGGATAGAAGATGTAGGCAACATGCACATTGAAGATTCCCTACAGCTGCTACTAGTAGATGCTTATGACACAAACACAATCAATTAAAGAGAGTCCACCTTGAACACGTAATAGCAATGCTCCCATTACCAAAACGCAACAGCCATCGTCTTCTTTTTCTTTATTAACAAATAACACGCATCTCACCTATATCACTCCCACATTAACTCAATACCGCATACACCAAAAAGATTAACTTCTACCGTAGATTGAAGATACGCACAAATCCCTCACATAATAAGAGTCCCACTTTAATTCAAACATGTAACAACCTTATCCTTTTAATTTCATCAATCCACAAAATCCGCATGTCCAGTAGTAATTTCCAACATATCCAATCGTAAAATAATCCTAATACCACTATGATGATAGACTCCACAAGTTATATCTTATATGTCTAATTAAAATGCTAACACTAAATAAAAGATATATACAATATATCCTAACATTTTTTAACTATATTTTCTTTATAAATTTGTTTAAATATATAGTTAATGTATTAAAACTCTATAAATTATCTTTTTCGATATAAAAAGATAAACATACGTAAAATTTTACATATTAATAAGATAAAAATAATTTTTAGTTAACTACTATTATTAATCATCAATATTATTAACAATAAAATAATAATACATAAAATATTGAAAATTGTAACCTATATAATATAAAGATATATGCAAGTAGTACAAGATTTTAATTAGAAATTTAACAATTATTTTTACCGACATACAATAACAACAACAACAACATCAACATCCTATATAAATCTCATTGATATGCAAGATTTGGGGAGGTATATACAGTCTTACTCCTAAGTAATAGAGATGTTTCCAAAATTCTTACAAACATAACAATAAATAAAGTTTCATGCTTACTCCAACAAAAAGAAAATGAAATAATTATTATTTTTAGATTCCAAGTAATATGAAAGTCGGTAAAGGTAAATGAGTTTGTTATGTCTGGATTTCCAAGAAGAGTCCTTGCTTATTCGAAGGCATTAATTGAAAAAGTAAAATATGTTTTCTCAAGTGTTGGGTTATTGATATCCTTTTCCAACTTCTTGACTACAACCAAACTTGTAAAAGATATAGTGAATGAATCTCCAAATGCAGTATGGATCATTAAATTAGATGAATTGCCAATACGATGTGTTTCACCTAAGACACAATTAGTATAGAACTTAAATAGTTAGTTAAGTCAACCAGTATAACGAAGCTAAATTCGAACACTTGCATACCTTATTGAATAGACATAGTAATTGGAATCAGTGATTGTTCCAAAATAATCGATTGCCCTAATCCTGTACTAACCATTGAGACATTGCCACCATTTCCATTTTTATCTATGTTCTCTTGAAGATTTGAGTAAGCTTTACGCAAGACAAAGTATATATAATCAAACGTTCATCTGATAGCTTACTATGATGTAAATAAGATACAAATAATTAAGGAAGAGAAGTAATTCAAATGATACTAAAAATCTTGAAGAAGAAGATCGGCCATGGAAGGCAAGCGGTAATTAGTATATAATGAGGAAATTTGTTATGTGTCAATTTGTTCTTCACTAGGTAGAAATTTTCCCATTTCTCTTAGCGGAACTCATTTCAGCCATCGGAAACTAGTCACCACATCGGCATTCCTCGATGAATTGATGCTAATAGTTTAATTCTAAAAAGTCAATTTAGCATAAAATTCATTATGTTTAATTAAATTTGTTTGATAATCAAATCCTAGAAATTCTAAGCATGGAATGAACTGATTCAAAAGACCTTTTTTGCCTACGAGGTCTTTGTGATATGTTATGCTAGTTTGTCGATGATAAGTCAAAGTACTACAGTTCACTAGTAGTATAGATTTGGTGTAAAAGTAATCATATGGTAAATATGTACATAATCATCTGTTATAGATTGTGCATTGAATCTCTAACAGACCTTCTATCAAACAGTTAACAGGGTTTCGTCAAATAAACACCAAAGGTGGGAAAAAATCTACCTATCGTCATCCAATATAGAAACATATTTACTATCTTCCAAACACAAACAAAAAGGGAAACCCTTACACCATTTGCAAAACAGAAAACCCACATTAACTCTAAAATGTATCAGAAAAATATAGCACAATAAGAAGGGTTTTTGGTAACAAAAAAGAAGAATAATAAGTACTAACACAGGACACGATGCTTCATCGATGGTCAGGATCACAAGACAGGAGATGATGACAAAAGAGGAGATGATGCTTCTTCAACGAATTATGAAGAGGAAATACGACGGCTAATAAGAAATTTCATTTTCGTGTTAATAACCTAGTAGAAAATGGCGTCGTTTGTTATTAAGGTAAACGATGTTGTTTTCGATTAAATCGGAAGAAATTAACCATTTGGTGAGGATTCTAAAACCTGTCACCAAATGGTTTGCCACTACCATTTGGCTTCACCTTTGGCTAACTAAATATAAATATTATTATATATACTATATAAATTATATGTTACAGTACAAAATTTTTATATAATAAATAGATTATTATTATTATTAAATAGAGTTATAAATATTACATAAGTAAGATATGAGAAAATTTATAAATTATGTAATAATTCACAAATCATTATACTAGCTACAATTATTTTATATATATATATATATTCATATAACATTATATTAAATACCATATATGATAATAATAATAATAGCAATTTAATTAAAAATAACATATGGGACTTTTGGCTACATTTTCATTGGTGATGAATCATAATTTTAATGTTAATAAGATTAATATCATAAATTTAAGTTAACTACTATTCTTAATCATTAATATTTATTAACAATAAAAAGATGATTGTATAACTGTAAAAATAAAATTAGTGAACAAAAATGTCATTTAAAATTTTATTAATTTTTAATATATATAATTTCATAATTTCATGTGGACTTACAAAACTTTATTTACTATATATAATTCCCATAGTAATTTATGTTTATGATATATTAAAAATTTTAACAAAATTTAAAAATCTATAAAAAGTATTATATTGGTTACAATTTCGTATATTGGTAGCCAAATACACGGCTACCAATTTAATATTATTCATAATGATTGTAAGTATAAAAATAGATTTACTTAACAACAATTTCATTTAAAAAAATTATAAAACAAAACAACACAAAATTTATGCATACTACATTTCTTTATATTTTTATCATAAATTTTTAATATATATGATATGAAAATTTTATGTGGTCTCACAAAACTCTATTTATTATGTATAAATTCTTTACAAATTTATAAAAATGTTATATTACAAAAGTACCAAAACTATAAAATTTTAAAAATTTATATTATTAGCGACGATTATGTAAAATCATCACCTATTGTGTAATGTTATACGCTTAAAAAAATAGACAAAAATGACGTTGTTTGTTTAATGACAAATGATGTCGTTTTGTCAACGTTATAATCCTCCCACTCGACCCTCTTCTCCCCATTTTGTTTTGCCTCCTCTTCTCTTCTATTGTCCTTCAACATTTTTAGGAGAACCTTTGCTTGACATATTGTCTTCTCTTCATCCATTCATCGTCTTCATTTTATCTTCCATCGTCTCTCTACAATTGTAGTCGAGGTAAGTAGTTTGTTTGATTTTGTATTGGTTTTTATTTTTGCTTTTAATTTTTTGTTAATTGGTACGTTCATGGTCGGTTTTTAGGTGAACCTTTGAGTTATTTACGTATAAATGGATTGTTAATGTTGTTTGTATGTGTTAATGTTGGTGAAGAGAGGGAAAAGAAAGATTATTTGTTATTAGTTAGGGTTAATCGTATGGACACGATCCTCATTGCACATCTTGATTAATTTTTGATGCCTATGAGGTGTTTGATGAAAGTCCTCTTATGTTTTTAATGTTTTGTTTTGATAAGGAATGAATTACCTTTCCACACTTGCTTTGAGTGTTCTATTTTTTATGTCCAAAAACATTCAAGAAATATTAATATTGTTAGACTGTTAATGTTATTTGAGTGCTCTATTTTTAGTGTTCAAAACATTTAAGAAATTTAAGATCATTGAATTTTGTAATAAACGTGGTCTCCAAATAAAGAGACATAAAAGAACTTATGATACATATTTAAATTATAATAAAATAAACATTAAATGTATATTGAAGTTCTCCTTTAAATGATCCAAGTTCTTTATGTTGTTATTCTAATTATTTTTTTATATTGGAAAACCATTGAGAAATCATTTTATAATATCATTATAGATATTTAATATAATGGCACTTAGTAGAAACAAGGGAAAGAAGGTGGCAACTAACGAAGTTGTTCATCCCTTACAATAACAAGATTAATCTAACCCTATCCAACAACAACAACTGACTTCATCCACCAATGAAACCAATTAGCAACAACCTCTGTCTACCTCAACTAATGATGAGGAATCTTCAGGTTTGTTAATATTTTCCACCTATAATTAGACTTATGCTCAAATACATATTTACATATTTAATGCATTTTTCTTATCATTATTCTTTTGTTATCAGGTTCCAATATCGACATCAAAAAAGAGGTAGAAGTATCACTAAAAGTTTTGAGTTGCAATGCATGAATGTTGCAATGAATAGCAAGCTGTTTGTGCATATTGATACCTCGCGAGGTCGTCCTATTGACAAGATTCAATCAACAAAATTGTCCAGTGAGTTACGGTTATTGTCAGGACTAAATTGCCTTACTTTCAGCATGCTAAGCAGTTGAAGCAAGACAACTTGCTATAAAATGCAATTTTGTTTAATTATTTAAAGATTAATTTAACTTTTACTTGTTCATAGATGAAGCTCAATATAACCGATATCGATTACCCTAAAGTTTCAAGTTGTGTGAGTTCATTGTTGAAACAAAAGGCTAAGGTTCATCATTATCGACTACATAAATACTACAAATCTTTTCCTTCAGATGAGGAGGTAAGGAGACATGTTCCCGAACAGGTGACTCTAGAAAATTGGAGCCAAATGTGTGATTGTTGGGTTTCTAACAACGTTAAAGTTTATCTGCTTTCTCTTGATATATGCTTCAATTAATCTTGTTACACAATTTAATGACTTTTTCTTTTCTTTATTTAGGAAAAGTATGAGAAAGCTAAGGTTAATAGAGGAAAAATGAAAACCTGTCATAGTTAAGGCTCCAAATCATTTATTGTCATACAAAATGAATTTGTAAATTCTTTATTTAGAAGTTATAATTATATTAGTAAATATAATATTATTTATTATTTTTCAATTCTTTTTTTTTTCATAAAACAGAGTGAAAATGAACCATATGGAGAAGAGTGTGATAGGATCACATTCTACAAACTGACACATTACAAAGAAGGCCAAGGCTAGATATCTGAAAAAGCACAGAATAATTATTTAAAGATAAAAAATTGTTTACATTGTAACTTTAGTTATTTATGTAATACTAACTAATAATATTTGAATTAAATATTAATTTTGTTTTTTAAATTTTAGAATAAGGTGTAGAAGTTGATGTAAAGATCATTGTCTAACGGAAATGAGCCAAATGTAGATGACATTTGTAACAACGTGCGTAATACAAGATCCAACTACATCAAAGGTCTTGAGTTTAGCCCTAAGTCAATTGCTTCATCCTCATTAAGATTAGCATATGTTAACCGCTTCAAGAGGAGAACCGGTCGCTTATGGCTGAATTAGAAAGTAATGAATAAATATTAGAACATAATAAACAAAAGTTAGCTAAGCTTGCAAAGATAGTCATACAAATAATGGGTTCAAATTATGTAAGTAGTAGTGAAGATGAAAACGACTCTTCGTACACATATTTTTGTTAACGTTTGTAATTAATATTTAATGATATCTAATTGTTTATATTAAATTATTTTAATTTCTAATTATTTTTAATTATATTTTCATATAATAAATATAAAAATCTAAATATTACAAACAATAACATCGATTAAAAATGTGAGTAATAAATAAAATTAACATGATAAAATTGTTAGCAATAATGTTTATTAAAAATAAAAAATGTAGCTAAAAATTTGGCTACATTTTGTAAAACATCGCCAATAATGTTTATTAAAAAATTAAAAATGTAGCTAAAAAATTTTACTTATAAAAAAATAATCGTCGCAAATAATTTTGGTGGCGATAAAAAATTTGTAAATAAAATTTATTACCTACGTTTATAGTAACATTGCTAATAAAATTTTCCATGAAACAGAAGCATAACAAAATATCATCAGCAATGATTTTTCTTATTGTCGCCTATTCGTTTTTGCTACGTATCATTCTCATTGCGGGATATAATTTGTGAGAATTTGAAAAAAAGTGTTGCCTATAGTTTTTGCTCCAGCGATTTTGTGACAATATGTTCGACGATTTTGTATCGTTGCCAAATATTTTTAGCGAAGATTTCTGTCATTTTTGTGACAAAAATATTCGTCGCTAAAAACATGTTATGTTGTAGTGAGGGTTCTTAATGATAGAGTTTGATAATATGTAAGTTAGTTATTTGCTAACGGTTTATATTAAAAATCATGAAAAAGTTTGGTGATAAAAATATTTAAGAGGAAGGTTTATGAATCTAATTAGAATACATAAAGATGTTTAAGTGAAGAGGATTTTTAACATAGAACTTTACTCAATTTTACAATTAAAAAAGGATAATTAAATACAACATAAATGTTTAATTTATTATAAATACAATTTTAGTGTCAACTACTTAACTCCTAACATTATATTTGTTAATATAGCACAACACATAAATTAAATCCACTACCATTTTTGCCACATTACTATATACATCTAAAAACACAAATTATGTTATTTTATCATAAGAGAATACATATTTATGATTTACAAATAAAAAATTTATAGAAAGATAATTACATTTAAAATTATGAATATTCCTAATTTTACAATATTAGTAAGAATTATAAAAAATAACAATAAAATGCTCAAACTTTTAATCTATTGTATAATTAGTCCATTGTTAACTCTATAATTAACGGTGTTGACATAGCTTGCCATGTAAGTAAGGCCTTTTAAGAGGTCAGCACCTGCATGACATATAATAATATACATCAAGAATCAAATTAGAAATTTAAAAAAAAAAAGAGGAACTCTAACTTTTAACTTAAACACATATAAGGAGGTTATCTCTTTTGTCAAGTCTTAATGGAGAGCTTTGTAGGACTTGAAATCCTCTTTAAGGAAAAGTTTAGCCTTTCTGTGTCCATAAAATCTTAAGCACTTTCCTCTTTACTTTCTATGTTCATCCTTAATAAATGCATGCATATAGTTAATAAATTTTTACAAATAAGTGAAAATGGCATTTGATAAGGAACTTTATTAGTCATCTTTTAAACTTCTCACATCTCCAAATAAGATCATCCAATAGAACCTTTCCACTCCTAAGAGTTGTTGGATCGGAAAAAGAAAGCATGCTTAGTTTGGAGAAACGATAGATTTCAAAACTTTTTAAGAAATCATCTTGC
>JAOTIZ010000006.1:24912220-24923696 GCA_027123425.1 Erythroxylum panamense | reverse complement strand
GAATTATGGTTTGTATAATGAACTGATATATGAATGTGACTTGGATATGAATACTGATGAGTTAAGAATGAATGTTATGAAGATTTTATGTTTTGAGGTTTGTATGAGGATGAATTTCCTAAAGGGAAATAAGATTGCCTTGTATGAGTTTGATTATTGAATAAAGAAAAGAAAAAAAATTTAGACCTAATTTCGGATAGGTTAAGTCTAAGGTTTCCAACGCGATATTTTGCTACGCTATTTGTTCATGGATGTCGGAATTTGATTTTCATTCGATCGACACATTTGTTTGCTTTAATTCGATTCGTATCCGATTTGAATTCGCCTTATGTTTCGTTTCTTTGCTTTGATTCGATTCATATTCGTTCGTTTTCGTATTTGATTTCGATTTGCTTCCGCTTTCGTTTTGCGTTTTGTATTTGCTTTCGCTACGTTAGATTTGTGTTTCGTTTGATCCCGATCTGATTTGTTATATGTTTCATTTTGTCATCCGTTCGTTCGTTATGATCCGCCTTTCTTTTTTTTTATTGACCCGCTGTTGATGTTCGATTTGCTTTTCGTTTCCGCACTTTGTTATTCGATTGTCCGGTTGATTCATTCCGCCTCTTTGTTATTCGTTTTCGCGTTCCATTTTTTAGTTGGGATCCGGTTCCGAAATCGGGTCTCAACAGTTTTAATAAATTCCTTACCGTTATCAATCTTTAGAATTCCATCACATATAAAGTCATCCATATGATATTTATGATCATTAAATAATATTGGTTTAAGTATCCTAATTTTCATGGGTTATATATATGTATTTTAATAAGTAATTTTATATTATCTTACTTTAATTACTTTTTGTTATTGTTTCAACTAATTATGTAAATTAGATATTGAGATGATATTATCTAAGAGTTAAAGGTAATTCTAAGAAAAATATGAAAGAATTCATAATTATTAAAGGAATACAATCTATCTTACGCCCATGTGTTAGCCCATACCCTAAAAGGATTAAGTGTAGCAAGTGGCATAACTTACATTGTAACTATTGTAACTAAGTGGGATGCTAAGAAGCGAGAAAACAACAAGATCTAAGGTTAAGAGAGATAGTTGTACTTGAGGTTATGCCTATCAACTAAACAACCCAGTAAAGCCCACAGTTTGGACCACAATTGTAGGATAGATCTAGGGATGCCGAAACAACCCTAAATTTTTACAAAGAGTAGAGACTTTAGTTGTCTTTTAGAGAAAATACCTTTAAGAAGCATCATTTTCTCTCCAAAAGTGATGTTTAATTATTGAAAGGCTTCTTAACCTTGGACAATCATTTTTAGGCTACTTTTACTAGAGAATATAGATCTAGACATCACCTTAACGAATCAAGGTATCGAAAAATTTAGAGAGTTCATTTGGATTTACTTCTATTATATGTTATCTATCTTTGTATTTAAATTTTGTTATTTTGAACATGCTTAGAGGTTAAATACTTTTTCGATGTTTAGATAGTAAAAATGTAACATCCTGTTACCTGTGTTAAGGCCCGAATAGTGTATATATGAGTTTAGTGAGAAGTTAGAAAGTGCATTTCATGTTCATGCATATTTTGGCATACAAATACACTTGAATATTAAATTTTTGCACATTATAATGATTGTACATGCATTCATTGACATTTTCTGGGTATAATTGATTTATAAATGTGATTTTATTGAGAATTGTGGTTTATTTGCATTGAAAATTTATTTGGAGAGTATAAATTGCCATATTAGAATTTTTAGTGAAATTTAGGAAAATTTCTAAAATTTTAGGTATTTTCAAACTAGGAAAAATGTCAAGTGGCAAGACAATTGATAAATGGCAGTAGAATTTATTATCCTATGGTAATGGAAATTTTGATAAAAGACCTTGTGATTTATTGACAAATGTCATTGAAAATCGAGAGACAATTGGAGTAGGAATTGAAATTGATTGGACTAGTTAAATAAGAGAATTTAAAGCCTTAGAAATTGGACATGTAGCAAGTGACAAGTGTCACATGCCAAGCCTTGCCTTTAAACTCACGATCCTTTTAACTTGAAAGACCATTAAGTGTTTCTGTCTTGCTTTCTTCTCTCTATGTGACTTTCTCTATTTTCTTCAAGCTTCTTCACCTTCTTCATGAATTTTGTTGCAACCTCCACCAACGTTGAACCTAGCTCTCTCACCTTTCACTTGTCACTTCCACCATGTTGTCTTCTTCATTGCTACAAGAAAACCTAAGCCTTCTAACCTCCATGATGTTGTGCATAAGATACATGGAAAATTAGGGATTCTTGGTGTTCTTAAAAAGTTTGAAGAATTTGAAGCTAAATCAAGTAAGGTATGCTTTAATCGTTATGGGAATGGTTAAATAAAACTAGAATGATGAGTAAATTAAGATTGATGACTTGAGTATGCAATTTTTATGTATGTCTTGTGGGTGTAAAAATAAAGAGGTTTATGGTTTTTCCTTTTGTGTATTAATGACATTCTTGGATTGGCTAAATGAAGGCATTTATAATGATCATTACGAGATAGATTAAAAGTGTAACTGGATTTGATTTTTATGCTAAATCGTGGATGAATAAATGAATGTATTCATGCATGGCTGGTTTTTGTGTTTATGGTGATTAATGATTCATAAATTGATGTAGAGTTGATTTGGAGTTAAAATGAATCCTAAAATGAGGTAGAATGAAGTGCAAAAAATTGAAGATGAATGAGTACATGTATATGTTCTGTTTTTGGGTTAATGATCAAATATAGATCATGATTGTTTGTGAATGATATTGACTTGAAATGTAGTAGAAAGGATGATCTAGGTATAAGATGTGTTAGATGTAAAATGTAGGAAGTTATACAAATCTGAAAAATTGGAAGAGTGTGCTGGAAAATGTTAGCTATAACATTTCCACTAACTAAGCTTCTGTATTTTATCCATAACTTGCTCTGTAGTTATCCAAATAAGATTATTTTTGATTTAGATTAAATTAGAGACATATGGCTACAGTTTTCATGAAGACATTAAATTTAAATTATATCTTTAAGAGTTTCAAAATTAGACTAGAAGTTGATTACTAAGTGCAGCAGAAAAATGAAAAAGTGCAGTAATAAATTAAGAAGTGTAGAAAATGATGAACATGCGTGAAGGATGTTCTGTTTTTTATGTCTGTGTTCATTCATGGATTTTGATTTGTTTGTGATCAAGATTCCCAAATCTCTACGACGTTTAGGGGATAAAACAAGTTTGGCAACGGATCCAAGAATCTTGATGATAGCTGAAATTGAAGTGAGAATGAAGGTGAAAAATGAAATAGAAAATGTGCAAAGAGTGCGATAAAGGATTGTGATAATTGGAGTTAAATGAAGATTAGTGAAGTAGACAAAATTGCAAAAAAAATGTGATAAAGAAAAGTATAGAAATAGGTTCCATTTTTGGGTTGTAATCAATCATGAAATTGTGAATTGTGTATAGAGAATACTAAATTGAAAGTTGAGGTATAACAGAATGATCAACTTGAAATGATAGAATTTTGGCAATGTATTGTGTTGGAGTATGTTATATAGAGTATTTTTACTAAACATACATTTGTATTTGGGCCATACCTTGATCTGTGAATATTAAAATTAGATGGATTTTGATCTACATGAAACTAGAGTCATACGGCTACAATTTTTAAGAAGAAATTGAATTTGAATTTTGTCATTAAGGGTCTTGAAATTTAGCTTGAAGTTTAGTTTTTGGATTAGGTTGTGCCCATGATAGAAATCATATCCATATCCTGTTATTATCGAATAAACTATATTGATGTAGGCCGAATTAGACAAAGTTGTCTTTACAAAAGTTGTATCGTATTCTCTTATCTTTCAATTGGTATAAAGTTTGTAATTTCTGAATATTGGAATTAAGAGATATGAGTTGTACAACTTTGAGTGCACAATCATGCACTGGCCAAAATTTTGAATGTATTCAGTCCAAAGTATTTTGAGTATAACTTTCGAAATACTTACCCAAATTGTATGATCTTAGTTTCATTAGAAACCTAAGACATAGGAGAACAATTTTCTACAAGGAAGTGCGGCCAAATTACTCCATTTTCCTTATCATAATAATCATGCAAAGTGGACCTAAAAGTCTAGTTTTAGAAAAATCTAGAATGATCAAATAAGTTATGAAATTAGATTCAAATTATTTTATTGAGGTGCAAACCCTAAGTACAAATTATACTTATGTGAGTGTTGATATATGAATGATTATGTGATAAGAATAATGGAAAGATACCTGGGATTATCATTGAACATGCATTGTACATAATCCATATGTATACATATGTGCATAAATGAGTTCGTGTATAATTGTGCAAATTTGTGATATATGTAAATGTTTATTGCATAATGTAGAGGATCATTTGGAATGTCAACATCCAGATGTAGCCGAGACTTCAAGGCAATAGCTTCTAGAGCGATTTGTGAGTAACCTAGATGGTCTCACTTAATTATTTGTTTGTTATAAATTATGTTTTGAGTTATCTTTGAATATGGACTTGATTGTGTTGATTCCAGACACTGAAGGTCCGAGGCTTCTTATGTACTAATGTGATATTTAAAGTGCTCCTTGTATGTGAATGTGAAGAAATAAATGTTACTCAACATGATTATTGAATTTCGGACCAAAGTTCGATGATAAATGTGAATGAGACTGTGAATGTGATTGATTGGAACAATGATTGATTGAATATGTGTGATGCATTTCATTACATGAATACATTATCAGATAATAAGAATTTTGACTTGAGTAGCCATCGAAAATGAGCTTAAAGCTCATAATGTGATTAAGAGCCGAAGGCTTGCTATGTATAATGAGCCCTGTATCCCAAACAGATAAGGGACAGTATCAATGAGCATGGTATCTATAATAGATACGGGACAGTTTAGGCACTCAGTCATAACAATAATAATCGAAAGAGAGTCTTATGAGCACTACATATACATTTAATACGTGTGTTTGACTAACTAAAATATATTATGGACATGTATTTGAATGAGAGTGGATATGTGAATTAAATGATATGTGATGCTCTATGCTAAATGAAAAGATGTGAATTATGTGTTTACATATGTTGATGTGTTGTATGAATTGAGTAAACCATCGAGGATGGTTATCTTATTGAGTTCGGAAAACTCGCAAAAATTGCAACGTTGATTTTTCAGGACCGAGAGAGGACATTAGTGATAGAGAGACTCTACAAGAAGCATAATTCTTGTACTTTTAGGAAGAAATGGCTCAAAGGTCGGTCAGCTGTGACTGAAGGATTAGATAGAAATTTTTGTATAATTCCTCTTTCGTGTAGTGTGTTTTGTATTAGGTTTTGGGATGATGTACATATTTGGATGGTTTTGTAAAGCTACAATGTACATATTCAGTTTTTATGAAATGAAAGGAGGAATTCAGTTGGTTTTTAAATATTGTGTCTTTTCTTTATAATACCTTATAAGAGAATATAAATGATGATGTCATGACTAAGTGATTGTATTGACTACACTAACATCCCATTATTATAGGTTATGTACTAGAATGCCCTCAGGGTGTTCCGATATGTACTCTATAGCAGTGGGGTGTTACAAAAAACCTTAGCAATTATTTTTATATGGGTTAGTTAAACTTGATTTATGAAATTTGATATATTTTTATTACCTATCTTTGTTGATATTAATGCAAATTTATTCTTGACAACATCTAAATCTAATTTTAATTTACTTATGGATGACTCTAAAAAGCCTCCTTTTAAGTGGATTGCGACTTAAATAGAGGAGGTTGAATGGGGTGCTCACGAGAGACCGACTTGATCTTCCTAATATTAGGGTGAAACCTTTCATTAAATTGTGTAGAACATCATGGATTTAAATGGGTATTAGCATAGATAGAAATATGAGTTAACCAACTGAAGTGTAGATGATTGTAGCTTGAAAGAGTCCAATTTCAATATACAAAAAGTCCTGCCAATCAAGAAAATATATCAATTCTAGGTTTATTAAATCATAAAGTCAAAGGTATTACTAGGGGAAGTACTCATCTAGACATAGTTATTTGATTATATTGTCTTTTGATTAATTATCTTAAAATTTATTTCCTTGGTTATTATCGATAATAATATTAAGTTAAGTTTTATTTTTTGTTTCATTATTCTATAAACTTATAAAACTATCCTTTTATTTATTATATTTACACTAGTTAATAGTGTTTTGCTTTTCTACCTACATCAATTTTTATGGAATCAATACCCTAATCACTATTATATTACTTACTAATAATAAGTACACTTGCCTATGCTAGTGAGTTATATATGTCTTATTTTTGTAGTTTTTATAGCTGTTTTCTTATTTTTATTTCTATTTGATTTCTTAATTTATTTTTCATTAGTGTTTAAATTTTCTTTATATCTTATTTCATTTTGTTTTATTTGTTTCTATTTATTCTAATTTTAGGAGTGATTTTGGTGTATAACAAGAAGTCTACAGTTCATAATTTTTGAAAAAGATCTCTAACATAAGAGAACTTTGCATTAAAATCAAATAGAGTGCACTAATCAAAAGCTTAAAGATCCACTAAAAGTATAGGATGATGGAGTATGCTGAGCTATCTCCCGTGGAATATAATTAAACTTTGCAAAGTCATAGATAAATGCTCATTATTTTAAGATTAAGTCAAATGTAATCCAGATGCTTCAACATTATATACTTTTTGATAGATGACCTGACAAGGATCCCAACGCATACATCGCCAAATTATTGGAGATGTGTGACACTTTTGAGATCATTGAGGCAACTAAAAATTCTATTAGGCTATTGTTTCCATTCTTACTAAGGGATCAAAAAAAGTAATGACTAAAAGCATTATTAGTTGGATCAATCAACATTTAGGAAAGGCTTATAAAAAAAATTTTAACAAATACTTCTTACCATCTAATACATGAAAGTAAAGAAATGATATCTCTTATTTTCAACATTTTGAAAATGATGCAAATCTAAACATTCTATAATAGTTTGGTGAACTCTATAAGGTAGATGATAGATGTTGCAATTGGTGGAACATTGAACAATAAGACTTTGGAGGTTACTATAAATAAAATAGAAGAGATGACTATAGATAATTATCAGCGGCAGTTAGGAAGTGGAGAGAGAGCAGATCTAATGGGATCCATAATATAACGGACATGATAGGACTAATAGCTTATGTAAAGGTCATAGTGAAAAAAAGACAACTTGAGCTCTCCATCAAGGACAACTCAAGTTTTGAATTGTGAATTCAATGGGAGAGGACATGGTGGAATGGAATGCCAAGCTAGGAATCTCGTGGTGGAATTAATGAAGCAAGTTGATTTATGAGAAGCTTCCAAAGGTATAATAACCCTTGTAGTAAGACTTATAATTTAGGGCAGAGAAATTATCATAATTTGTCTTGTAATAATCAATAAGCTCTAAGATAGGTCCCACCAATTTTTCAACATGCTAAAAAATTAATCAATTTTAAAAGATGAGATAAGGAACTTTATGTAAGAAATTATGTCTTAATTCCACGATTAAGAATCTTGAAATTTAGAAAAGTCAACTAAGGCGATCGCAAAAGGACCGTACAACACTTTATGTAGTGACACCTCGCTAACTTTAGGGAGCATGTGAAATAGGTTTTCCTAAAGGTTAAGTGATCAACTAAATCTACAAGTTCACATATTCATTATAGTAAGTTATTAAAATTAGATTAATCTAAAGTATTAATCCCATAGGGAACTATATATTACATATAATCCTAGCTAGATAAAAACATTAAAACAAATAAGTTTTAGGAATGTAATTAAATTGCTAAACTAATAAAAACAAGACAACTAAACTAACATATGGGAATTAAAATATGAATATGAGGCCTTTAGGGTTCACTTATATAGAATTTCAATGATCAAATATACTAATTATATAGGTTTAAATAACAATTAACCTAATGTATTTATGTCAACCGTTGAAGGACATAAGTATATCTAAATAGGTAATACTATTTATCAATTGGTAATTCAACCTAATGAAACTTATTAAGCATAGTTAATCTATATGGTTATCACTAAAACCTAGGATTCTGTCTTTCTCTAATGCTAAAGTGGTAATTCTCTTAGTTTATAGGTCATACTTCACCTATCGATTCTTCATACAATTTATAAAATTGAATATGTGGTGATTAAACATAAATCCAAGATTAATAGCAAAAAGAATAAATTCAACTAAAAGAATATCAAATTATGTATTAATAATTAAATATCTATCATAAACTACATCCATAACCTTAATTAGGATTTTAACTGCTAACAATAATGAAAACAAAAGAAATTAATATAAAGGAAATGAAGAACTAGAAGAGTTGTCACAAGCTTGTCCTTTTTGATGCAAATACACTATAAAACTATAAAGCTTTTGACAAAAGAGGTTGTCATAGGCCTTTAGTTCCTTATAAAGACCCCTAATGAAAGTATTTATATGTTAGGGATACATAAAAGAGTTCTAAGATGATTAAAGCTATAATTCCATATTTTGTTGTAGTGTTTGTTGTGAGAATTGTTGCCTACTACACTTCTAAACTAGCGTCGTCTTGTTTTGGAAGTTTGTGGATATAGTTTATCATAATTGTGGCACTAGTTGTGCTTTATGTTTGGTGTCTTTTTTGTTCTAGATCTTTTAAAAAAAATTTAGTCCTCCAAGTGAGCCTTTCAATGCCTTTAGAATTACTTCAATTGAACAAACATTGAGAAAGTTATGTTAAAATCTGAGATTGCTCCTCAAAATCAACATATACATATCAACAAACAAATTAAAGAGAATATCTTATAATTCCATATAAAACATGCCTTATAATTTTTAAATTACAACTAACTTAGCCCTTATAAATATGCAAAATATGGACCTACATATCAAATTCCCCACACAGCTCATATAGCTTGGATTTCTCCTCCTTCTCATTACACCCAAGCCTTCATATGGTTGTCGTAGTTTTTCCTTTGATCTTTCCTACTTCTTTGTTGCTACTTACACATTATTCTACACTACTCTTTGCTTCCCCTTCTATCTTCACCTTCACCTTTCTGGTTCAATAAGCTCATTAAGTGGTCTAAACTAAGTTTTTTTTCATTTAATGTAACCTACTTATCTTTTGCTTTCCCTCATTGTCCCGGATTCTGATAGTTTACCATTAGAGGCAATATGCTAGGTGAAGCTCTAACTATCCTTCCTAATCTAGAAGTAGCTTCTTCATCATAATTGGTGCATGAAGACTTCTTTACTCTTCCTTCTAAGCTGCCTAAACCTAGCAACTCTCCCCTGCTCAAAAACTGGAGAAACTTCTAAGAGAAGAGTTATAAGAGATCCAAAAACCTTTGGCAAACTACTCTCCATACCATTGAATAAAGAGGGACTTTCTCTCATCCACCATAGGTATTGATGAAGGGAGTGACTAAATGGAAAGCTTCCCGGGTAGTTTACTTCCTATATAAAAGATTGGCTTTCCCTAGAGTCTAATATTGTATGAACCTGAACTGAAAGAGGTAGAGACTAGAAAAAACTATGATTATTGAAGATGAACTATTCATTTTTTGCTTCTCCTTAGAAGAAATGAAATAAAGGATTATGGATTTAGGTCCTTAGAATATACAAGGTAAGTCTATTTTCTTAAGAAATATTTAAAACTCTTTTATAGTAAACTATGTTAAATTCTCAAGTAGCTTTACAACTTGCTAAGAAGAAATTAAGAAAAGCTTGATTGCAGTGTTATAATCATCCCCTTGATCCTATACTGAAAGACCAGGAAGTTATATGCTTAAAGGAGTTTAATTTTTCTTTGAGTTATGAATAACTCCAAATTGAAGTAAAAGGCTAAAGAGAGTTAGTTGAAGGAAGGGGATGTCAATTCAAAATTATTTTTCACTCTATCTTGGCTCAAAAAAATATCGATAAAATTACGATGCTATATTATGAAAGGGGAATAAGGTGTATAGATCAAGAGAGCATTGCAAACATTGCTTTAAAATATTTCACAAAGTCATTGGGAACTTCAAGTCTAAAGAATAATAGTGTTAAGGCTATTTCTTGGTTAGTTCAAGAAAAGATCAGTCAATAGATGAAGGATTACTTGATTAGCCCTATCTTTATGCATGAAATCAGAGAAATCTTGTTCAGTCTCAATCCATCGGAGGCATTAGGCCTTGATGGTTTCACAGCCCACTTCTTTAGGAAACTTGGGACATTACTAAAGAGATAATGGTAGAAACAGTGTAGGCGTTCTTCTCCTCTTCCAAATTGCTAAAGGAGATCATGTCATGTTGTGTAAACCTCTCCTATTAGATATTTGGGGGTCCCTATCAAATAAACCCAAGTTTGTTGATTTCTTACCTCACTACAAGGAAAATGAGGAATAGCGACGGAAATATACCGACGGTATGTAAACCGTTGGAAATACCGACCGAAAAATCGTCTCCGTCGGGGAAATTGGGTTATCGTAAAACATTTTGCGACCGAAAACCATTCGGTCGCTGAAATTGACAGAAATATGTACCGACGACCATTTCCGTCGGTGAAGGAGTCGGTGAACTACGCGCCCCTCACTTAAGGTAAACGACGTCGTTTTGGTTTAAACCAAAACGACGTCGTTTTGGTTGTTATTTAGGGCTGCGTCTGTCCTTCCTCCTCCTTCCCGCAGACGCAGCCCTCTCCTTCTTCTTCCTCTCTTCTTCGCCGTTCTTCCTCCTTGCGCGTCGCCTCTTCGTCTTCCGCTGGTCGCCGGTTGCTGCTCGTCGTCCGGCGCTGGCCACCGTCGCTCGTCCTCCTCGTTTCCTTCGGCAATGGTAAGTTCTCCTCCCATCCCCGATGACCCAACTCATACGGATTAACTTCTCTATTTACTTTATCTAGTTTAATAGTGGTAATGAACACGAAAATCGTTTCACTTTAATCCCTTCTTTTCTTGAATGTGATATATCATTCTTTTGCGTATGTTTTTGCAAAATTTTGTGAATTAATTTGTTTATGATAGAATGTTCGTTGGTCATGTTATATTAATATTGAAATTTTTCTTAAAATTAAAAAACAGTATTGAAAAAGTAGGAATAAAGGAGATTCTCAGAGATGATCTGAATATATGTTAATTAAATTATTAAATATATAATGATTCATAAATTATGCGTTTCAGTTGAATTGTTTAGTAAATTAATAATTTAGATTGACATGATAAAATCCAATTTATGTAATATTAACAAATTATCGTGTATTCCTTTTTGAAATTGAGGTGATTTATAATGTTCTTATTAAAATTTAAAATTTTTATCTGTTAAATTAAATATTAAATATTGAGATGATTGACATTTTTTGTCTATGTAGTATTTACCTCCTACTTATTTAATTAAGATAGCTAATTAAGTCATTTGCATAAGGCATAAAAGCA